>PVHX01016608.1:0-42731 GCA_004024805.1 Geosciurus inauris | reverse complement strand
TAAATGGGCTAAGGAGCTGAATAGAAACCTTTCAGAAGAAGATATACAATCAATAAATATGTATATGAAGAAATGTTCATCATCTCTAGCTATTAGAGAAATGCAAATCAAAACTACGCTCAGATATCATCTCACACCAGTCAGAATGGCAGCTATCCAAAATACCAGCAACAATAAGTGCTGGCGAGGATGTGGTGAAAAAGGTACACTCAAACATTGCTGGTGGGACTGCAAATTGGTGGAACCAATCTGGAAAGCAGTTTGGAGATTTCTTAAAAAACTTGGAATGGAACCACCATTCGATCCAGCTATCCCACTCCTTGGCCTATACCCCAAAGATTTTTAAAAAGCACATTACAGTAAAGCAGTCACCTCAATGTTTATAGCAGCACAATTCACAATTGCAAAACTATGGAAGCAACCCAGATGCCCTTCAATAGATGAATGGATAAAGAAACTGTGGTACATATACACGATGGAATATTATTCAGCAACAAAAGAAAATAAAATTATGGCATTTACAGGCAAATGGATGGAATTGGAGAACATTATGCTTAGTGAAGTAAGCCAATCCCAAAAAACCAAATGCCGAATGTTCTCTCTGATTAGTGGATGAGGATACACAAGGGGGATGGGAACAGGAAACATAGCAGAAATTCAGGAGCTCTGGATGCTGCAGGGGGGAGGTGGGGGGAGAGAAAGGGAAATGGGTATAGTAATGATGGTTGATTGAGAGGGTCATTACTGCCCCTGGTGCATGTATGAAGACACAAATAATGTGACTCTATATGATTTTCAACCAGAGAAATGGAAAAACTGAGCTCTGTTTATGTACTATGACTTGAAACGCATTTAAATAAAATAATTAAATTAAAAAATATATATATATGCACACAAGGTTTCAAACGCTGGACAGGATGAAGCAAGATGGAGGAGCCTGAGTAAGGGGAAACTTGTGACAGTGGCCCAGGTTTCTGTCTGAAAGGATTAGCTCAACACTGCAAGGTGCTGATACACTAAAGGGACCTTCATTGGCATTCAGGACCGCTGAAGAGCTGAGAACGGAGAAACAGGTCTGCAGCGGGCAGGGGCAGACATCTTACTAGTGAGCCTCATCATCTTTGTGAAAGGCTGACCTGGTAGGCACCAGAGCAGGAGAGATTAACTAAGACTCCTAGAGATCAATTGCTCTAGGGTGGTGAATCACAACTGGAAGATCACTTTAACACCTCAGTGACACACCAGAGAGCCAGTCAGAGAACAACACAACAAATCTTGGGGTAAGTTCTATCCTTACAAGGATAAAACCTACTCAAACTATTAGCTGCTCAGCCAGTACCATCAGGTATAACCTCCTAAACTTTCAGGGAAACAAAAATCTATGATCTCTTTAAATGACTGCAAGTTTGCCTCTAAAGTTGCTTTATCATTATTATTATTATTTATTAGCACATTATAGCTATACATAACAGTGGGGTTCATTTTGACATACTCATAAATGCATATAACTTGGTTTGCTCTATTTCAATCCCAGTACTTCCTCTTCCCCTTCCCTTCTCCTTCCCATTGATTCCTATCCACCACTCTATTGGTCTTCCATTTATTTATTTTTAATTGGTGCATTATAGTTACATATAAAATTGGAATGCATTGTGATATATCCATACATGTACATAGAATTAATTTGGTCAACTTCATTCCCCAGTTCTGTCCTCTCCCTTTCCTCCTCCCTCCCCCTTGGTGCCCCACTTCTACTCTACTAATCTCCCTTCCATTTTCAGGAGAAAAGGGATTCACAGGAAAAAAAAACTTGCTTTTTGTTTCAAACTAAGCCGCCAGAGAAATTTACAAGATGACCTAGAGGTGAACACAAGGCAGCTTAACTTGCAGAGTCATCCTACGCCACCCTATTAAGTGACCTAGAAGTGAACTTTGTTCATTCTAATACTAAATTCTCTACTCTTCTCTGCACCCTTTTTAGAACATGTGATGATGCCAATGTTGAACTGAGCATACTCAAGAATGGATCTGCCTCTGCATGTGATAGTGAGTTTGTCCTGCATGAATATACATGAGTGTCCTCAGTAAAAGCCCTTTGATTTGTTTGCTGGGGAGACACTTCTTTAGAATGATTGCCAGTATATTCCTTACTTGCTGTAAGTAATAAACCTCTTTTCACTCTTACCTCCTGATTGTGTTTATCAGCTTTGATTCATCAAGGAAAGAACCCACAGCATTTGGTTAGGTAACAGAGCCTAAAACCAAGCCCTTCCAAGGTCTGCATGGGGGTCAGAGTTTGGAGGTTGGGTCACATCGTGTTGTTACAGGGGTTCACTTAATGCTTTGACTGTATCCCTTGTCGGTTTGAAATATACATGTTTTTTTTTTTCTTTTTCCAGCCTTTTCCCTGACCTTATCTTCCCTGATCTTCTTTTCTCTGAATCACCTCTTTAAAAATCCCCTGTTCCTCATGATGGGCAGAATCACAGGCTCTGGATAGGAGTCCCCTGTGTTTCTCCTTTGCTAGCAAAGCAATAAAACGTTTTCCTTTTTCTCAAGATCTTGTCTTCATTATTGGATTGGCGTCAAGGACGAGGACTGAGCTTTCTTTACAGTGTCAGCAGTTTATGGAACGCATTGAGCTTTCTGCATCTCCATCCAAAGTAAGCAAAAAATCTATGCAAATGCAAGGTGGAGTCACTGTAATTGATAACATGTTTAGAAATTACCAGACAGGCAAAGAAACAATAACCAAAAAGAGGATCTACACTTAAGAAAATAAGTGGTCAACAATAATAGTAATCAACCCTGGCATGATGTCTGTGAAGTTGAATTTATCTGAAAAGAACATTAAAGCAGCTATTATAAATGCATTTCAAAGAATTAAAGAAAATAAATTCTTGTTGAGCTAACATTTAAGCAAATTTCAAAAAAAGAATCAGGAGCCATAAGAATGTAAATTCTAGAACTAGTTGTACAATAACCAAAATGAAAATTTCACTTGATGTATGTAAAAGGAGATTGAAGATGACAGAAGAAAGAGTCCATGAACTTGAAAAAAAGATCAATAGGGACTTTCCAGCCTGAAGAACAGACAGGGGAAAAGATGAAGTAAAAATAAATTCTTCTATATTGACAGCGGAAGCGAATACTATCACAACTACTTTAGGTAACAATCTGACAGTTTCTTATAAAGCTTAACATAGAGTTACCAAGTGACCTAGAAATTACACTGCTATGTTTTAATGAAAAAGAAATGGAAGCATAGATCCTCAGAAAGACTTGCATGTGAATATTAATGGCAGTTATTTAGAAATATATAAAAACTAGCAACAGCCTAAATGGCCTTCTCAGGCAAATGAGTAAACAAATGTTTGTCCATCCCTACAAAAAAATAGTACTCATAATCAACAAAAAAGCAACAGAAATCCTTTCTATGGTTGCTGAGGTTGGAAGAATGATTGCACATGCAACAGGGTCCACTTTATGCTTTGACTACAGCCCTTTGCTGCTCTGCCACTGCCACTTATTTTTAAAATAGATGTTTCTTTCTCTTTCTCTTCCTCTCCCTCATCTCTTCTCCTTTCTTCCCCATCCAAGGCAGAGTTATCTGTTCTTGAGCACACACCCACCACAGGACTAAAGTAATTCAGACTTCGCAAATGGCACCAGAAGATCTAAGAAATGAGTATCTTCCAAATTAACAAGCTAATTACAACTCTGGACAGAGAACAGGTGGAATTTTGCCTTTGAATCACCTCTTTAAAAGCCCCCTGCTCTCCCCGATAAGTAGAATACAGGAATATTCTGTGTTTCTCCTTTGCTAGCAAAGCAATAAGAGTTCTTTTCCCTTTTCTCAAAACTGTGCCCTCATTATTGGATTGGCATCAGGGATGAGGACTGAAGCTAGGTCCGTTTAAGGCAGCCAAAGGGAACAAAGCATCAAGCAGCCCGCATGTGCGAAAGAACAACCAATCAGAAGCTGAAGCACAAGCAGTAATGGTGTCTCTTAACAATCCGAGGATCTCTCCTGACCAATCTTAGAAGGACACAGATCTCAGCAGGACCTCCTGACCAACCCCAGGGGAACACAGGACTCCAAAACCTCCTCTTCCTGCCCCAAGCCTTCCCTTCTTGCCCTAAGCCCATAAAATTTCTATCCTGCTGAGCACACAGGCGATTCTCCCTCCTGGACCCACTCTGTTGGACTGAGGAGCCTCGCCAGGAAGTCTACATCCATAAAGCCTTGTTCAGCGGTTTTAATTTGCCTCCTTTTAGTCATCAACATCTGGCCTTACACTGAGCATTCAGTAACACAAAGACCAGTTTGTGTTACTGGAGTGATAAAGTAAGTTTCTGGAGTGATAAAAATATTCTTGTCTTTACTGGGGCAATAACCGCACAGGTACAAAAACTGCTCAAAGTCACCAAATTATTCATTTAAAATGTCAGTATTGTGTTGCATGTTACTTTTTCCACAAAACATGGGTTAAATTTTTAATTTTAGTTTAGTCAGATTTTGTTGCTTTCAAGACAAAGTCCCATTCAGTTACAATCAGAAGTGTATTTTTTGTCCATAACAGATTTTAAAACTGAAATTGAGCATTTATTTTGTTCAATATAAGCTTACCTGTAAAGCATTTGTTATCGTTTCATATTATATATAACCATTGATACTGGTGATAGGAATCAGGATCTGAGTCTCATTCCCCCAGTTCTGAAGACTGAACCCCTGAGAAACACCAAGGCAAGTGCAAAATGTTTTATTTAAAGGATAGAATACACAGAGAGAGACAGACAGACTCCTCCACAGAAGAAGGGGTCCAAAGCTGGTGCCCCAGGGAATGGAGGTGTCCTGCCTCTTTTATCCTTTCTTCTCATGCCCCTTCCCCCCTCTCATCTTGCTTACATGACTAGTGACCAAAAGCCAGAAGAAAAGCTGCCCAGAAAAGCAGGAAGGGAGCTGCCCAGGAGGTACTCATTAACAACTCCTTGTTGAGAAGTACAATCCCCTGGAGGCAGGTGACCTCAGCAACAGGTTGGAGGAGGGCGAAAGTGCTGTGGAAGTATTATCATTTTATTTCCTTTGAATCAGCCTCCATATTCCTGATGCAATCACTCATTATCTACAGCGACTGTCCTTTTGTCTTGACCTCACCACAAACAACTGAGTTATAGTATCTTAATTTCTGTATTAAATTTTGATGACATATTGATGACAATTTCTTCAATTACTATAGTAATAACATAGTATAGCATCCAACTGTTTTCAAAGGCACATTTAGGGTGAGGAAATGGGAAATTCTCAAAGTTAATAATATACATATGAGGAACTGGGGAATAAAACTGACCAAATTATGTTATATGCATATGCAAATATGTCAAAATGAATCCCAGTATTATGTATAATTATAATGCACTAATAAAAATTAGTTTAAAAAATACATGTATAAAAATATCAAAGAATATATATCTTGTGTTTTAATGGTTACATATATATTCATAAGGTATGTAAACTTTGTTATACATGCTATATACTAAAACATACCACTATAAAACTCATATGTAATGTTCAATTAAATGTCATGCTTTAAAATGTTAGAGTAATTATTTGTATTCTGTTTTTGCTAAATGAACAGAACGGGGTGCCTTCTAAGAACCGAACTTTTAAAGATAACTAACTGACAACCTGATTTTTAGTTGATCCTGTCACTTTATTTGATCAGTTATGTGTATCTTCCAAGTTGCAGGGCTACAGAGTTAACTGAACAAATTTTGATTAGGTTGTGTAAGTGTGTGTGTGTGTGTGTGTGTGTGTGCATGTTTTTTATTGTTTTTGAAGTGAGGACAAAGTAATGCAAGAATCAAACACATAAGTGGTTTTCTCTTGTAAATTTTCACTTCTCTGTATACAAAGTTATAATATGTCATAGTTTATTGAGGTCAATAAATATTTGATGAAAAATTAAATTTGTATGAATAAGTGTAGAAACTGTTTTCATCTAAGAAAACTTTATCTGGTCAGGGGTTTGGAACTGAGAATAATTTTCAAATCAAGGGCCTTAGGGAACTAAAATGAGCCTCACATAGCCTGGTCACACTTTCCCTAATGAAATATCATCCAGTGAGCTGCTGATTTGCACTAGGCCCCAGGCTGAGCTCTAGTGATCTAAAAATAAATTTATCGACTTGTCTGCAACCAAGGAGAACACATTCTTGGACCTCTGTCACTCAATTAGTATGTTCTCTAGAAAGGCAGAAATATGATAGAATGACCATGACCAAGAGTGGAAACGCTGTGAAAGTGGCATTACATTTAAATAATATGATCTGGAAAAAATAAACATAATAATAAATAAATAAATAACATAATTCTATATGTTGCAGCTTGGATCTGGAATGTTCTCCAAAAGTTCAGCTGTTGTAAACATGGCCCCCAAGGCAGCAAGGGTCAGAGGTGGGGGTTTTAGGAAGTGATTGGCTTGCGAGGGCATTGACTTCATCAGTGGACTAATCCATGAATAGGTTAATGGACAACTGGGAGGTGGGACCTAGTTGGAGGATGCAGATAACCGGGGGCATGCTTTAGAAGGGTGTATCTTCTCTCCAGCCCCTTCCTCCCTCCCTAACTCTCTGTTTCTCCTCCACCCTTCCTCCTTGCCAGATCCCATGACCAAAGCAACTTTCCTCCATTACAGCCTTCCACTATGATGTTTCTGCCTTGAAGCCAGCTGATCATAGACTGAATCCTCTAAAACCATGAACCATAAGTGAATTTTTCTTCCCCTATGTTCTCGTCAGGTATTTTTTCATGGTGATGAAAAAACTGGTAACACAATATAATATGGTATACTTATAAAATTATAAAAATATATGAAAAATATGATAATAAAAAGTCTTGTGCTAGCTATGATATCATGTGAACTTAGAGCTGTGAGAGAAACATCTCCAGAGCCCCATATATCTAAAATCAAGAATAAAAAAAAAAAAAAAAAAAAGGAAGGCCTTAACAGAAAGTTACAGAGACAAGAAGATCAGAGAGATGGATCTTTGTGAAGTCCAGCTATCTTACTCAGTCCAGTATCCATCTGTAACTTAGAGAGCAAAACCATTCCCTCCAAAAGGATAGAGGACAATGATGGTTCCTTGACTGAGAACAATGTTAATTTTAAATGTGAGACCTGCTTCTTTGGCTAAGGCAGCACCTTTTTAGTGGTATGTGGTATGGCCCCCATCTCAGACCACTTCCTGTGCCTGAGGTATCACAGGATGTACGGGCATCAGATCAACATGGTATTAAATTAATGGAAGAATAATGTCTATGGTGACTTCCAGATACTTGTGAGTCCTTTGAAAATACAAACAGAATGGTTGGTGTCTTTGTCTATGGTGTATTTTTTTAAATTTTATTTATTTATTCTTTATTTTCGTAAAAGAAGTTTCACTACTTGTAGAATTCAGGTCTTAAATGAAATGGTTTTGAATCACCATTTGACAGCAACCAACGTTGTATCTATGCATATCAAATATTCAGTAAAGGTGAAGGGATGATGTTGATGAAGGTGGTCCCTGAACACAAGCATGAACGTGAAAGTGGGAAAACTCTTAGGAGGAGAACAGAGTCAGGAATCCTAAAGAAAGGAAGGCTATACCCACAAGGGAGAGTCACAGGAAGACAGAGGTGAGCGGCCTAAATTGTGAAGAAGAAATCCTTGCAGAGTGTAACCTTTTGGAAACCTTAGATGGAAAGAGGGAAGAAACAAGGAGTTTTTGTTTGCTGGTTTTTGTTTTTAATATTATAAATGAAGCAGTTATAAGATAGGTACATGTGCTAAATATAAACTACTGATCTGGTGAATTGTGGACCATTCTTGTTAGAAGATGAGGCAGCTACACATTCTTGTGATAACAGGTGACAGATAAATTTGTGCTTATTCAAAACCAAAAGTAACCCAGCCTCCAAAAAATCATACATATTTTCAAAAAAGGATTTGAAAGGAGCTTTAAACATGGCCTCTCTCTGTTTGAAAATTTATGTTCACCACTCAGTGGATAATTAATCTTCACATTCTGCTTATTATACCCTTTGGAAAAAAATAAAAAGAAACAGTATGATTCTTGAGAACAAGAATAATCCTATAAAAAGATAATAATTCCTTTCCACACGGTCTCTTAATAAAAAGAACTCTTTAAAAAATAAAACACTCCTGATGGAAAAAAAAAAAAACAATCCTTGAACTTTTGGTACTGAAGGAGCTAAGAGGTTTGCACATTTCACAAAATGCTGTGGGTCTTTGGGCTTAGGAAAAGGTGAACTGAGAAAAGTAAAATCAAGGGATCCCACACTGTTCTGACCTGCCTCTTCTATGATTCCTCTGTTGTCATCTTCTTTACAGATCAGTTATCACTTCTCTAATAAGTCTCAACATCTTTGAGGCGGGGTGAGTCACATACTAATTCTAGGATTTGGATTCCTCTCCTTACAGCTTTTTCCTTCCCAGCTTATCATGCAGGCTCTAGGCCTGCCCTCTATCTCTATGGTACATTTCTTACATCTCAAATCACCTCTGTCATCATCCTGAGAGCCAGCAGGCTTTCTCAGATAACTGCCACTTGAGGACTGAGTTTCCACTGCTGCTATGCTCAGAATGAGCTCTCTGCCCACCCCACACCCTGTTCATATGTTGAAACTTAATCCCCAGTGCAATGGTATTTTGAAGTGAGCCCTTTAAAGAAGTGATCACTGGGATCAATGCAATGTAAAAGTCTCCACTCAGTGTTTTCGCCTTTTGTGTTTCTATCCCTTCTGTTCCATGTGGCACAGTATTCAAGGGACATCTTGGAAGCAGATAGCCCTTGCTAGACACCAAAAATGCCTTGGTCTTGGACTCCCAGCTTCTGGCACCATGAAAGAAAAATAAATGGGGCTGGGATTGTAGCTCAGCGGTAGAGCGCTTGCCTTGCATGCGTGAGGCCCTGGGTTCGATCCTCAGCACCACATACAAAGCAATAAAATAAAGACATTATGTCCATCCACAGCTAAAAAAATATTAAAAAAAAAAAAAAGAAAAATAAATGCCTGATTTTTTTCCTTTTTTTTTTTGAGACAAGGTCTCACCTAGGATGTTCTCAAACTTGAAATCTTCCTGCCTGAGCTTCCCAAGCTGCTGATATTACAGGCCTGTACCACTATGCCCAGTTTAAATGTCAACTTTTTATAAATTACCCAGTCTTATATATTTTTGTTATAGCAGCAAAAATGGACTAAGACACATGCCATCTTCTTGAAGAAATCCTTTCTGAGGTCAGTGAGTCCCCTGCCCTGTGTCATGAGCTCTTTCAGGTGAACCCCCTGACTCAGCATGCCTCACTGAAGCTTTTATAAGATGTTTTTTAATAAGATATGCTTTTTTATAAGATATGCTTTTTTTCATATGCTTTGGAAAAAAATAAAAAGAAACATTCTTGAGAGCAAGAATAATCCTTTAAAAAGATAACAATTCCTTTTCACACAGTCTTTTAATAAAATGAACTCTTTAAAAAATAAAACACTCCTGTCCAAAAAAAAATTCCTTGAGCTTTTAGTACTGAAGGAGCTAAGAGGCTTGCACATTTCACAAAATGCTATGGGCCTTAAAGGGAACTGAAGGATGACGACAAAGCCATCCCCATGTGACTTTCCTGTGACAAATGAGATTCTGCTCTTGCCAGACTGAGTTGGTCATTTGAGAAAAGATTTAGCACAGACCTCCATGTGTTGCTCTGACTTTAAAACTATCAAAAAGATCCAATGTGAGGGTCCTGACAGAAGGTGACAAGAAAAACTAGATTTTATTTCTTGGTGACAAACTTACAGAAGGCTTTGAAATTAAGTGAAATAAAAGAAAACCATTAGCTCTGTAGACCTGATGACACTGTAAGGTCAGGGGAAGTGTTCCTGGAACATACAGATACACTTAGTTGAGGATTACAACTTATTATTGAAAGAGCATCTTTTTAAGCATCACTTTAATCCATCACTCTGCCAGTAATTACTAAAGAACCTTAGAATGCTTAGATTCAGAAGGACCTCAGGGATTTTCTAGTGAAACATCCTCTGCTTAGGAAGGAAGAAACAAGAAATACATTTCATTCATCCAATGCTATGCAAATCAATTTGAACAGAAAGAGCCCAGGTCACTGGACACATTGAGAAATCTTGCTGTTATCACTTGCTACTCTATTAAGTTTCTTTGAAATTTATAGTATCATATATAAACCTTCAGCTTATCCTAAATATTTTTAATTATCACAAAATTCTACATTGTAATACCTGTGTCCAGCTATTTTAAACAATATCTTCTATGAAAATCTTCATTAACCAGAGCCGTCCCATCCTACCACACTGATGACTAAGGTCGGACGCCTCCCAAAGCAGCAGCCTTCACCTGTCGAACTGTCAGCTCATAGTCCATGGAGTTTACATACTTGCTTATCACAACTGTACCTGGGACTTTAATTATGTCATTTAATTAAATGATATGTAAAGTAGTGAAGTATTTGTGTATAAAAAAGAGGAGAGTAGTTAATTCTGTGAAAACTGCATTCAGTGTTTTGAATTCAATGTTTTGGGAAAGTTTGGCAGAAAGAAAGTCAAAAATTGCTACAAATAAACTACTCATTGCATAACTACCATGAGCTGGTTGATTATATAAACATATAAAAGGAATCCCTCTTCACACCATTGGCTACATGGCAAATTCTTTTTCCCCTATCAGAACAACCTTGTAATCCTGAAAGATCCAGTATGGGCATAGTTATGCCAAAACAGGTTAGAACTCTAGGCAGCAATATGTGCAAAGTATCAACAATAAAGTGATTACTTTTTTATCTTACATACACAAGCTACATGTGCTCTCAGATATGTGCAGTTAAAATTGCTAAGATGTGTATAGATATGATTTTTATGATTCCCTGATTTAGATAATTTTTAATCCATCTATCCTGATTATACAGAATACAAAGTTTTTAATGCCACATGTCAGTATGTATTTTGCCAATTCACTAATGTTCTACCTACTTCCAAAACAGAACAAAGTAATTTAAAAACAAACTCTTAAAAGCACATTTGTAAATTAACACAAGAGGAAAAAAGTCACAGGAGAGAGTAAGGAAATACTACATAAATTAGGATATTGAAAGCCAGACCCTTTTCAGTAGCACAGTCAGCTCCTAAGAAGTTACAATCAAGGGACTCAGAAATCAGGCTATAAAAACAATTCCAATGTCATTATTCTGTGCTCACTCATAGCAAAATGAATTCAAGGTGGATATTTTACAAATATGCTATGAATCAAAGGGTTTTATGGTTTAGATACTAAGTGTCCCCCCATAAGCTCATGTGTGAGACAATGCAAGAAAGTTTAGAGGTGAAATGACCGGGTTATGAGAGTTTAAACTTAATCGGTGGATTAATCTTCTGATAGGGATTAACTGGGTGTTAACTGTAGGTAGGTAGGGTAGAGCTAAAGGAGCTGGGTCAATGGGGATGTGCTTTGGGGTTTATACTTTGTCCGTGGTAAGGGGAGTCTCTCTCTGCTTTCTGTTACTATGGCCTGAGCTGCCTTCTTCCACCACACCCTTCTGCCTTGATGTCTTGCCTTATCTTGGGCCCAAAGCAACAGAGTCAGAGTCTATGGACTAAGATCTCTGAAATCGTGAGCCCTCAAATAAACTTTTCCTCCTCTAATTGTTCCCGTCAGGTCTTTTTGGTCACAGGGGTGAAAAGACTTAAAAAAACAAAGGGAAAAGGCAAGGGCCCAGGGCAGCCTATGGAAGCGGAATGTCTACCCCTCCTGACCTGGAGAAACCCATCCATGCTGGTCAGTGGTGCTCTCCTTGTGCTGGTACAGAATCCACTTGTTTCATACATTCCCCAA
Source organism: Geosciurus inauris (assembly GCA_004024805.1). NCBI lineage: Eukaryota > Metazoa > Chordata > Mammalia > Rodentia > Sciuridae > Geosciurus > Geosciurus inauris. Next base: position 30,813 of record PVHX01016608.1, on the reverse strand, counting down.
GGCAAGGATAATGTCTAGGTCTCAGTGCCAACATCCCACACTCCAAAACAAGCAAACAGAAAGGAGCCATGCTAGTTGCAGTGGCACACACCTTCTATCCCACCCACTATCCCACAAAGTTGAGGCAGGAGATCACAAGTTGGAGGCCAACCTTGGCAGTTTGGTGAGATCCTGTCTCAAGACAAGGCGGGGTGGGTTGGGGAGGAGGCTGAGGATGTAGTTCAGTGGTAGAGCACTACTGAGTTTAATCCACAAGCCTAAGAAAAAACAAATATCCCCAATGGGCTGGGGATGTAGTTCAGTGGCAGAGAGCCCCTGGGTTAATCCCAAGTACAAAAAAAAGAAAAACAACTTTCTCCTATGGGTCAGGGATGCAACTCAGTGGCAGAGGGCATGTCTACCATGCATGAGGCAGTTTTCATCCCCAGTACCAGAAACAACAAAACCAATCCCCTATTCCTTTCCATTCTCTTCTCCTGCCACTCAACACCACATCTTCCTGTTCTGAGTTCCGCTTCAGGATATTGCCCACTCTTCCCACTTCATCTACCATCTTAGGCTCAGAAAATTCCAGGACCAGATCAAATGGCATCTTTTATGAGTAGCTTGCTGTGAACTTTCCACATACCTTCCATTTCTCAGCTTTATGTTCCCATACCATTTATTTCCTGCCTCTATCAAGCCCTTTCACACTGATCACAGCAGGCGGCATCCCCAGCATGCTGTCAGGCTGTCTCCTTGCAAGGATGCTATTGCCTTCATCTCAGGTCCCAGCACCAAGCACAGGGCTGGAGCTCAGCTTATGTGCACTGCAATAATCCTGACAGCTGACATGATGATGTTAGAATAAAATGTCTACAGCTATCACTTATTGATTGCCTTTGATGAAACTGGGCTAGGTATTTGCAGTATTTATATAATTTAATACTTAAACATAACTGAGAAGGAGCCACTGTTTTCTCATTTTATTCTGAGATTCAAAACAGTTTAAATGCTTTTCACAAGCCCTCGATACTAACAACTAGTAGAATAGAGATTTCAACCAGGTCTCTGGGAATCCAAAATCAATGTACTTTCTAATTAGAAACTTGCAAATTCAACCTGAATGATACTCTGATGTGTTTTAAATATGTGACATATTTTCAGTTTGATATTCCACATAAGTACAAGCTCTAGTGACATTAAAGTATCTAAATCCTTAATCATGCAAAAAGATCCTAATACTGGCAATTGGTTATATAACTTATAATTTTCAAAATCTCTGAAAGATTTCACAGTAATATATCCTAACCTATGAGTAAATATTAGTCTCTATTTGGCCTCCTCTCAACAAAGCTTCTTGATGAAACATTTATTTATTTACGGTATTTTAAGGGACAAAAAGATGGGGTGCTTGAGGAACAGTTAAAGCTAAAGCTATTTTCTGGAAATGTTTAACATTTGGAACTTCAAAGAAAATTTGAATCATGCACAGAAAAACATAATATGCTTTACTGAAAGACATAAGGATCCAACTTATATTGTAATGATAAACGTAGAATGATTCAATTTTGACAAAAAACATAATAATTTGCTTTCATTTTCTCTACTTTGCCTATGACAGTCTACATGATGGGCCAATTTACATCAAATTTCATGGCCCTTCATCAACCAAATTGTCTTGCTTGGATTACCATATAACATGAATGAACTAGACATGCCCACCTCCCCTCTCATAATTAAGGTGCACCCTTTAGTTAATGAGAGGCAGCAATATTTGCATTTGCAAAGGCAGCGGATATACGAAGAAACAAAAAAGAGGATCTCCGTCTCTGGAGAATCCTTCCTTAAATATTAAATTTCTTCCACAATTAACTAATGGTTTGACAATGATGTCCCAAGGAAACCAAATTCCACCTGCACAAAATGCCCTTCAAATCTTTTACTTTTCCCAAGAACTTTTAAAATCCAGGCACATTTGTGTACTTACTTTTTCAATTTTTGTATTATCTCTGAATCTTTAATTTCATTCTGAAGATCCTCAAAGTCCTCAACAGAAGTCAAGTTACAGAAAACTCTATAGTCGACATATGGTGGGATGCCATGGTCCCGGCCCCTTTGAATGTTTGTGGCAGCCAAATCTAGGGCCACAGAATGGGCCGTGGAGAACAATTTCTCTGTCAGTTCAAGATTGAGAAGCTGGGAGGGCACCCGCAATTTAGTGGCCACTCCAAATAGCCCCCGAAGGAGTGGGTCTATCCCACCCTCCTCGATTATTCTGGATGGTGAAAAGAAAGCTTTGTGGAGTGGGAGGTGGCCTCCAGGAATTTCACCAAAAGTATCATTCAATCGATAAAGAATAGGATTGATTAATGTGTGCCCAAATCTAAAGGCTGCAGTGGCAAAAGAGTTAATGATCCCAGCATTCACGTTGGGATCATACCCCTTGTACTCCCTCAGCATCTTCATACCAGGGTCCCCCAGAATCTTGGGCAGCCAGTGGCTGTAGGTGATGTGCTGCAGTTCTGCACCCACAATCTTCCTGGCTTCATGATAAAGAGTGTCTCCATCCCAGTGGGGGTTCAGGGCAGATAGCACTGTGGCCACCCTGTTGTGTTCGCGGAACCACAGGGTATGCATAGCTGTCAGAGCCAGATGCTCATTAGCCCTGCGGTCTCCTGCCAGGAAACAGGGGCTGCTGTGGCTGTATTGTTCACCTCTAGTGCATTCTGTAGGTGGGCCTGCAGAAAAGGGCAGTAAGTGCTTCCCAGAAGAGGACCAAGGCAAGCCCCTCCTCAGCAGTCCCCCAGGTGCGGAAAGGTCTCTGAGAACCTGGGATTCTCGCTCTGAGCTCCCGTAAACATTTGAAGCATCAATGTAGGCTGTGAGCTGGTTGATCTGCTCTCGTGCGTACACTGAATTCATCATCAAAGAGGTCATGCCGCTGCCACACACGGGGCTGGAGCGTGTAAAGAACATGCAGGGTGCTTGGGTGCTCCTGGGATCGTCTGGTGGAATGGCAATAGGGAAGCAAGGCGGGTCATTAGTACAGGCGGAGCTGCAAGGTTGCCCATCTGAAAAGCGGGCGGTGCTCAGTGCAGGCACTGTATGGTCCAAGTCGTGGTCCAAAAACTGTCCCCACTGCATAAGCATGTGTGTATACCTGTGGTCTGCAGTGATCGCTGCTGTGCCTGCCAACATGGTGGAAATCAGCCTTGGCAACGGGAGCGGAGAGCGGCCCGCGCCATCGTGGCGGTCGGCCCCGCGCGGTGAATTGAAGCCATTTTCATAGGCAGGCTGCAGGACACGCACCAAGGCTGTCAGGGACGCGCCCCATGTCGGGTGCTGCAGATTGTTGCATGTTCCATCGTGTGTCCGGTACTTCTGATGAAAGCACATGTCAGAGCAATTAGGTAGATGTCTGTGGGCTGTGCAACCGGACAGATTGGCGATCAGGCCAAGGTAGTGCGGGGAAACCAAATCATTGTAGCGGAATTCTGAAACCCAAGCAGTGAACGCAATGAGAGCAGGCCAGGAAAAGGGAGCAGAGAACTTGGAACTAGGTGCAGCTGGAACCCCCCACCCCGGGTGTGCAGAAGCCTTTCCTACTTGTAACAAGGGTCAGGTCACAACTAAACACTATAATACAAAGGATTGGGAAATAGATACATAACAAAGATAATTCCAAAAGATAATAGAGTTACTTCAGTAATGTATATCTTATGAACAATGGTTAACTGTTAGAATCAACAAAATGAATCTTTATAAATATTTGTTTCTAATGTTCTAGTTACAAATTTGGATTTTGTTATTCCTAAAATTATTTCTTCTTCTAATAGAGATAATAGAGTAGAGAAAACTCTAAGATGGTGGAAAGAACGCTGAGTCTGACCTTTATCTGCTGCTGAGGAAACAGAATTGGCTTTTTTGAAGACAGGAACAGAGTTAATTTATACCTGGTGTGATTCAAACTTAAGTAATCATAAATTTATCTAAAGCTCTAATATGAAAATTTTGCTGGACATATTGGTTAGGGAAACTTTGAAAATCCAAGACATAATGGAAGATAAGAACAGTTGATTATACTTTGCAGTACCTACTCAGAGGACCCAGGGGTTGAAGCATGCACACAAATGGACCATCTGCCCCATGTCTCAGTTTATTTTCTGAAGGAAAGTAGGGAAAGGGTAGTCCTACACAAGTTGCTGCCACCCTCACAGCACAAATTGTGTGCAGCCAAGTATCATGTTCATTCATTTCATTTTAAAGAGAAACACTTAGAAAATCTGAAAGCATTTTATACCACCTCATTTGACATTTACAAAGGAGGTATTTGGTTTTGTAAAGAAATACAAAAGAATTTAAAAATAGAAAAACAAAAAGGAGGGGGGATATCAAAGTTATAATGAGGGAAGGAATTTCAGATAATTTCACTGAATGATTTGGGTGATCACAATGATAAGTGAAAGCATATTTCCCCAGAACTAAAGTATTTCTCTATAGAAGGTCTAACATATTTTGAATTTGAAAAGTTCATACCAAATTATTCCCCTAGATTTGTCCACTATAAGTAACTGGCAGAAGTCAAGACAAGTTTGCATATGTATTTATCATCCTTACTTTTGAATTAAGGTTCCCATGAACAACATCCACATTTACTTAAAGTGGTAAGTAAGTTAATTTTGAAATCACAGAATGTTCTAGAGAGGAAAGTTCACATTCATTGCTGAATTGATGGCCAGTTGTGCTATGGAGACTATGCTTAGAACAGAAGGGTTCCACACTGACCTCTGCCTTCCAGATCAACTGTCAGTCCTTGCTTCACACGGTCCTGTATCAGCTGCAGTGTGTGCTCAAAAATTTCCCCTGCTCTTGCTGTCTCCACAGTAAATGGGTCACTTGGGTAACGAAATTGAGCCAGCAGATCACTGGGAGTGTGAGGTTTTCTGCAAATGACAAAATACATGTCTCTTTGGAAGGTAAAACTGTAGAATCTGTGAAGCTTACACAGGCTGGGCACTTAAGAAGATTTTTGTCAAAAGTTAAAGAAGATAAAATATCTACCATTAGGATACAAACTTTGCAGGCTAGCTGTGGGTTCTTTTTCTTTTTTAATCATAGAATCCCAAGTGTCACTTACAGCACTGAACTCAGAAAATATATTTTAAATAAGTTAATGGTTTAAACAATATCTATTGATAAAAAGCAACACCTATGGTGGTGGTAATAAACTTTAAAAGTCCATGTGTGAGTTCTAGAGGCTCAGCAAACCTTCTGAAACAGTGAGCCACATTCTCAGTTTTAGGATCTTGGTAATTGCTGTCTTCTCTTTCCCCAAATGTAACTGTCTGGAAATCCTCCTTGCCTTAAGAATTCTGCTCAGGCATGACTCTACCAGTATAGTCTTCCTGATAGCTCTGACAAGCTATCACTCCATCTTCTCTATTACTTCTGTATCCCTTCAGATATTTGTTACATACTCAGCAAGATGTACTTAAATTGCTGACATATTGTCTTCTCTACTAAAAGAAGAACTAGGTTAGGGATGAAATGGTGCCTGTTATGATTCCAATCTTAAATGTCCCTGAAAACCTCAGGTGTGGAAGGCTTGATCCCCAGCTGGATGGCACTATTGGGAGGTTGTGAAATTTTAGGAAGTGATACCTAATGGGAGGAAGTTAGGTCACTGGGGTATGCCCAACCCTTTACTCTTTCTCTTTCACTTCACAGCCATTATGAGACAAGCAGCTTTTCTTTACCATGTACACCTATCTTGATACTCAGCTTTGCCATAGGCCTAAACTAACAGGGTCAGGCAACCACAGAATGAAATGATGAGCCAAAATAAACCTTTTCTCCTTTTACGTTATTTCAGGTATTCTCTCATAGTGACAGAAAGCTCACTCACACAATGCCCTATTCATCTTTGTATCCCAAGTACCAAGCCTGCTGACCAGCATACAAAAGTGATTTATGTGCCTTTGAAGAACTGAAATAATTAACTTAAAAACAAAATTAAAGTCACTATGATTATGAAGGAAACTGTTTTAGAAATTTGGGTCAACAGAGGCACATCTTCATCCTCTGTGTCTTGAATCATAACAACTTGAGATCATAGAATAATAGTAATGATTCTAATAACTCACTTTAATTAAGCACTCTGTATGTATCAGGTAATGTTGAAGCACTTTATCTGTGTTTTTCAAAACTCCAACCAAGCACACCCCTACAGCAGATCCTATTGTCATCCCAATTTTACAGGCGAGATACAAAGGACCACGGTAAAAATATAAATTGGCAGGATGGCTTTCAAACAGGAGTCCATGACCATCAAGCCATACTATTTGTGGATATGCAAGAAGTTTAAGTGGTACTTGCTTAAGGCATTTTAAACTGTCCCTTTCTGATCAACAACTAAAAATATCGTGTATGTACTATGACTATGAAAACAATAATCATGTTTTTTTCCTTAAAGAATGTTAATGTATTAGTTACATTTCAGCGTTGCTAACACAAAGTGATTTATGGAATTGAAAAGTTTCAAAAGTTTCAAAACTTTTCAGTTAAATTAAAATGAAGCAAAATCTCACATGTCCTAGACCAAGTTTTTACCTGTGCAGTACTAGCTTCTGACTAAGTGTGTTTATATTGCAAATCACTCAATCCACAGGCCATGGGAGCACTGGTCTGGTATTTGTTTGGTGAATGCAGACATACCAGATTTCTTTGCCTTGACATCATTTGTCAGACTGTTAGAATGAATCTGTGGCATAAATTAATGCCATTTTTACTCCATGGGAAAAGTTTCCTTCTCTTGGAGACTGAATCAAAAATGATGGCTAGACCAGAGGGTGGCATGCACACAAGAACTAAAAGCATTCTGGCAATCTTACGCATCCTACCTGTTGTAGTATACAGAAATTATAAAAACTAAGTAGTACGGAAATTAAAACAATTTGGCAATCAAAATAAAATTAATTCTTACTGTGAAAACAAATGTCTTCGTGTGGAGTTAATTGCACTGTCAACCCTCTGTACAGCGTCAAGAATAGATGATTCAACAAAGTCATCGCCCGCTTGTCTAACCTGTATTGCTTTGAAAATCAATTTCATGATTAAAAAGATTAAACAGACCTTGAAGTTAGGAATGATATGCTATAAATGGCATTACATTTTTGAAATGAAAAATTTTAAGCCAATAAAAATGGTATACAGTATCTATACAATAATGTCCATTGCAGAGAAGTAGGTGATTATCCTTGAAGAAAAGTCTCCACTAACAATAACAATGTTAGTCAGGAAATTAAAGCACTCTCAAATACAGTAAAGCTATGTGAAATATTTTCTTTTTTTACAACATCGATTCAAATGGTATCCATGCTTGCTAGCAATTTGTCATCTTAGAGAAAGTATAAAATGGCTATCTCTTCAAGCACCTTGCTTTAATGTTAAACATTAAAACAAAGTACATAGCATCACATCCCCATAGAGGTTTATTAAAGCAAGAATTGAACTCTTTAATAAAAATAATCCTTGCTGTTTCTACAGCTCTCCAACATGTGAGAATTCTGTAAAACTGAATACCATAAAGGAAGTTGCTCACTTAGAGTTGAACATATTGAATCTTCTGTAGATGATGGTTTAAGAGGCTTATCTTAAAGGAATAAATACTAAATGAAAATAATTATGAATAAATATCTAACTCATATAAGAGAAATAAGCAAATCCATAATATTTAATTCATTTTTGATATTTTGAAAGTATAATAAAAATTCATATGATACAATTAAAATAACTTTTTAATACTGTTAAATACTGAGAGCCATAGTAAGTATACTTCAAAAATTGAGTTTGAAAACAATATCATCAAGAGAAAATAAAAGAGATGAACAACTTAAATAGTAATAACAAGGCATATGTTCTAGATATTGTCAAAAGGAGCTGACAATACAGTAACTAATGAAAGCTTGAACTCAAATTTGTACTATAACATAATATAAAAATATTACATGTGTCTCTCTCTATACATGTGTTTTATACATATTTAGGCTCATATATTTTGAAAGGTATGGGTCTATAAGCCTTCTACTTCTGCATATAAGAAAAGTCTTTTATATTTTAACTATGTATAAACACTAGATTGATTTAGTGTCTTGAGACCACTAACACAAAATTACTTTAAGAAAAAAATGCCATTGATATAGAGATATTATAAAGAAGGATAATCAAATCAAGGATTCTGCTGAAAGCCCTTCTTGGTGAACTAAATTATATTTAGTAGCTATAAGTAGATAGCTATACTGTCAGTCCAATTTTGTTTTTGTGGTCATCACAATATCGAGGCTCTAGAAAGTCAGGATTGTCTTTTATAAGTCTTAAAAAATAAAAAATAAAAAATAAACCCTGGGCCAACAATGTATTAGGTGAAGATAAATGTGAAAAAACGAGAGACAATAATTGATTAGTTCAATGATACAAAATTAAACATTTCTTTTAAAGGAAAAACATGAGCAAAAATGCTAAGAAACAAGTACACAATGGGTGATAATATTTGTAAAGTCTAAATGTAACATAGAATTAATATTCTATTTCATGCAAGCAAGTTATAAAAGAGAGAAGCCCCAGAAGTTAATAAGGATATAGCATATGTAATCATAAAATTAGTTTTAAAACATCAATAAACTAATATTTTACTCTTACTCTGGGAAAAACATTTAAAAACTCGTCAAAAATGCGTTTTGACAGGGGTGTGTATATTGAAATCCTCAGGGAGGCTGGTGAGACTGTAGAACAGACACTTCTATTTTAGAGATTTTATTTAGAGACTTTTGTTTGCAATTAGTAAAATCTATATGTGCACACACCCTTTCCTACATCTATTCCAGGCTCAAGTATATGTCCAGAGGAATTATAATCCAAATTCATAAGAGTCTGTTTATTAATGTTTATATATAATGTTTATATAATAGTCTGTTTATATAATGTTTATTGCAACTTTGCATGGAAGGAATTGAGGAAAACATATTGTGCAGCTATAGAAGTGTGGGCAAGAAGAACATAGTGGGTACACAATAGGAAATATCATATCAAATATCCTGCTTCACTTTGAATTGACTGGATGTAGACACAGGTGTCAGAAAGATGCTTAATGTTAAAATAGAAAACCATAACATATATCTCTATAATCTATTGAGTTAAAATATGCAGTAGTTAAATGCATTATGATTGTTACATATATAGTAGGCAGGATGGAGTAGGATACAGACATAAAAGGAAATAAGTGAATTAATTTAGTAATCAGTTACAACAATTATGAGAAAACCATACTCTCAGTATAGCTACATAAATCTGATTATGTTTTTTTTAAAAAGCAAAGACAAGCTTACTCTATTATAAATAAAACAAAAAATGACAAATGCTGACAAAAATGTGGAGAAAAAGGAACTCTAGAACACTCTTGGTAGAAATGTAAACTAGTACAGCCATAATGGAGAAAATATGGATATTCCTCAAAAAATAATAATGAAACTACCATATGGTCCAGCAATACCACTTCTGAATACAGATCCAAAGGAAATGAAATGAACATATCAAAGAGATACTTGTATGCTAATGTTTATGGTTGCACTATTTCACAACAGCAAAGATATGGAATTGGCCTAGGTGCACCCAACAGATTAATGGGTTAAAAATTGTGGTAGAGGGGCTGGGATTATAGCTCAGGTTGTAGAGTGCTTGCTTCATATGCACAAGGCCCTGAGTTCAATCCCCAGCACCACACACACACCCCACTATATACAAATGGGGGGTATTATTCAACCATAAAAAAATGAAATCCTGTCATTTGCAGTAAAGTGGATAGAACTGGAGGACATTATATTAAAGTGAAACAAGTCAGTCACAAAAAGAGAGATACTGCATATTTTCTCTCTTATATGTGGAAGCTAAAAAAAAAAAAAAAAATGTTGACCTGAAAATAAAATAGTGATTACTAGAGTTTGAGAAGGGTCAAGGGGGTTGGGGGTAGTGATTTGATCAGTGCATGCTATGTATATATATGGAAACATTACATTTTAACCATTAGCATGGATACTTAACATGTGTTAAAAATAATTAAACAAATTTTAAAAAGAATAAGTCTACTTAATTTGTGACTTTTACTTAGAAATCAAGCAACCAAGATCAGTCAAATCAACTTCTGGTAGCAGCACACAGGCTGACTTGATTATATAATCAAGATGTTTATTTTTTCTCTGTCATTTCCTTTATAGTCCTTCACTTTAGAAATCAGTGTAGAAAGTAGCATTAATTATGTTATTATATGATTTAGATCTGGAATGTCCCCCAAAGTCTCTCTCTGCTCCTCGCTACCACAACGTAAACAGCTTTCTTCAGCCATGATGTTTTTGCCTCATTACAGGCCTAAAACAATACAGCCAAGTGACCATGAACTGAAACCTCTGAAACCATAAGCCAAAATAAATCTTTCCTCCTCTAATTTTTTTCCCCAAACATTTTGTCGCAGCAATAAAAAGTGGACCAACATAGATAAGCTTCCATTCATGACGAGTATTATCTTTGGTTGTCTGCTCTCGAGGATAAATACACTCCCAAAGATGTTCTTAGATTTGAAAGTAAGAAAAACTATGTGCTAGGATTGAGTTTGCACATATGACATAGTAGCAGTGAGAAGACAAAACTACTTAAGGCCTTTCACAGTAGCCAGCAGAATTTGAGAAATGATGTATAAATTTCTGAAAAGCATTATTTAACATGTTAATCTGAATTTTATTTGATTGTTAAGTTTGCTTTTATTATATTTATAAAATCATTTGGCTGTATAGTTGTATGAAATGTATAAGCATAAGGGATTATACAATGCTCATGTTCATCTTTTGACTCACCCATAAAGTGGAAATAACAAGATTTCTCAGCTTAAAGCACAAGATTTATGTGGTTATCCATGTGCATATCACACTTTTAAAACAGCATGTGAAGTTCTTCCAAAACTACACATCATAACGCAAATATAAGGTGGACTTTCATGATTATTGTTTTAAAACCTATAATAAATCTATCGATCATCATGAATTGATAACATGTTATCCTATCATCTGTCAATTTCACCTGCTATTTCTCAATCTTAACAAAATACAAACAAATAAGTATAATTGAAAAGGAAAAAAAAGAAAAATAAAGGTGACATAATATTTAAATATTATTATATTTATATTATATTAATGTATTCATATTTATTAATATATTTATATTATGTATTAATATATTATTATGAAATAATTAAATTCTTAAGTGCACAATTAGAAAACACATAAAGTTGTTTGTTCATGGTTCTTAAAAGTACATTAAATATGTAATATATTCATGCAAAAATATTCTTAGTAAAGCACTTTCTCATTTTTATGTAGTTTTAATTATGATTTTTCAAAAATTCACATGATTTTATGGTAAACCCATTTAACCCTAAAAACATGTGTTTTTTATTATTCATTTGATTTCAGTGTTTATTTAATTTGGTACAAAGTGAAAAAATATTTCCACAAATTTCCTCAGAACAGCACTGTTATGCAAAGCAGATTCAATTTGTTGGGGGCATATTAGAATCAATCAATACTGTTAGTATGTTAGTTGGCTCACAAACTGCCTCAATTAGTGGCTTAAAAAATGGAATGATCAGAAAATTTTGAGCACATTCTACAATGTGCTTTTTATGCAAAATTTTGCAGAGGTAGCGAGAGAATTAGATCATTTTTCTTTGTTAAGTCTCAGGCTTAATGCATATGAGAAAAAAGCCTGGGTAGATGTATGAAATAAACACGTTTGAAGTTGTTTAATGAGCATTTAACTTTCAATCTTATCCATGAATCTCTGAGACTCCATTGTCTCCATGGATGATAAAATCAAATGGTAAAGCTGAGTCCTTTCAGGAAAGGGGAGCTGGTCCCACAGTCACTCACTGCTCTTACATCCACATACCAAAAGCCTGGTTCTGGGTGATTTGGGGACAGAACCCAGAAGAGGGACAGCTTCTGCAGTCAAATTCAGTCAATCTCGCTCCAAAATGCTTAGATCTCAACAAAAGCCCTGTTTCTTTCACAATTACCAGTGAGCGTTTTAAGTAGTTTTATATTTTCTTTCTCCCCTGGGGAGAAAGCTAGCCAGATAATGTAACTTTCTTAATTAATAAACCTATCACACTTGATCTTCCTTCCCCTAAAAGAATAACCCTGCACCAATACTGTGAGAGCTATCCCAGGAAACCAGAGAGGTACTTACACAGCACATTAATTGATATTAATGTGAATTGACCACTAGAGCAAAATCATTCTCACTCAGCAGCCCTGACTCTGCGCTACCTGTCACTGCATCATTAAATATGCAAATAGGTTCACCACTTTGGAGACCTCCCCTGGAAAAGGAAAGGTACCATCTACTGGTTTTTAAGGTTTCAGTGTTTGGATTATAACTTTTATTTTGATTGCTGGTTTTCCTTATAATTTCTAAAAACTATCCAACCACTACTACAACACTGAAAATCTGGAAATGCAACTTACTAATATTGAAATTTAATGCTAAAATTTTGAGAAATATGTGGTTAACCTGAGGATGGAAATATGCTTTCTTTATAGGCTTTCTGTATGAAATATATAGGAAATGAATTCAACATGATTAAAAGTTGTATAAAATGCATGTGTGTGTATACTAATCAGATGATAGTGTTCACAGAAATATTTCCTCATTCGTTGATTGTTAAAGTTTGGACAGGAAAACAGGATTGTCGTGTACCTCTTAATTAATTTGTGAAATAATTTATACCATATTCAGAGTAAGTTAACAATTAGAGTATAATAGTAATTTTAAATGATTCAATTCTCAATTTCACTTCATTAACATGTTTGAGTATTTTTGATACCTTAAAGTCCACTCTTTACTATGCAACAGCTTCAGTGGCTTATATAAAAAGATATTTTCTCTAAATAATGACAAAAGTTGGGATTTAAGTGTAACATAGTCAGTGATTTATTCATTCAGTTTTGAAAAATAACTACAATCCACAAAAATTAAATAAGGTCATTAATAAATAGTATTGGAACACATGGTAAAAGTGCCCAATAAATGGTAAATGTTATTTTATTAGTAATATCATTATGAGTTCAATAAAGCTCATGTAATTAACTTTATAGAAAGGGTCCACTGACTTAAAGTTAACTAATGTAACCTTAAATCCTCATTCAATATAATTCAACAATAAGTTACTGAACTGAGGATTTAATTGCAGTAGAGAATATCATAGGTAGGAAAATCAATTAGAGAGTTAAAGCAAAAGTCTAAATTAGAAATGGTGATAGGATGACCAGGAGTGGTGACACATGCCTGTAATTTCAGTGGCTAAGATGGCTGAGACAAGAGGATCACAAGTTCACAGCCAGCCTCAGCAACTTAGTAAGCCCTAAGCAACCTAGGGAGACCCTGTCTCTAAATAAAAAAATAAAATGGGCTAGGGCTGGGGCTTAGTGGTTAAGCCTCCTGGATTCAACTCTGATACAAAAAAAAAAAAGAAAGAAAGAAAAAAATGGTGAGAGGATAAGCTATTCAGAAAGAAGCCATGCAAAGAAGAGAAGTAGAGCCGGGGATGTATCTCATGGTAAAGGGTTTACACAGCACTCACGAGGCTCTGGGTTCACTCCTCATTGCAAAATAAAAAATAAATTAAAAAAAGAAAGAAGAAAGATGCAAATATTGGAAGGAAAAACTGGAAGACATGGTAGGTGGGATAAAGGACAGGAAGGAGAAGAAATCAGTCTTACTGCTTACACTAATGATGACTAAAGATGATAATCAAAAGATGTGAAGAAAATGAGGGATAAAGGACAGGGAGAGACTATGGGTTAATCAATACAAAATAAGCCACAGACAGTTAGATACTAAACTCAAAATTTCAGAGATGATAGCATCGCTTAAGTTTAAATTTACTTTTATATAATTTAGAAGAGTTTGCATGTTATTTAAATGTGCTCCAAATTTTTCATTTAATAAACTCAGTTTCACCTTTGCATATTTCACTAATAAATATTTTAACTAACTTTTACCTTGAGTTCAAGGTCTCAATAAGTAAGAATTCTATCATGTAGACATACTGTAAATTACCTCCTTATAACTATTGTACATTTTAGTTCTATTTAAGAAACAGAAATAATAAATCAAAAAGGACTCTTGAGAGGTAACAATTCTACCTTTTTTAAAAAATAAGAAAATGAATCCCAGTTATGAGTGAAGAAGTTATCCAAAGTGCCTGAGATCAGGAAAGTCTGAAAACTTACTCCCACTATCTCACACTTTAAATGTTCAATATAAATGTCTCTGCTGTCAGTTTGACTGAGTATGTCATCATGCCAATTTAGAAAGAAGATGTTAAAGTAAATTATTCCTGAACAGAAGTTTTTTTTTTCCTTTTGGCCTAAAATAAAATGAGTAGCACTCAGATGCCAAATATTATCTAGGAAAAGAAAAAGAAGTATGCAGACACAAATAATATTTGAGGATATAAATCTCTGAGGACATTCTAAACAAAAAGTTTCCTAGAAAATACCGTATCAAGTGAGGCCCGGTACCACCATCAGTTTTGCACCAAAGTCCCTGCTGACCAGCGGGAGCACAGGTCAAGGCCCAGGACCACCTTCAGGGTCCTCCACAGGAGCCCAGCCAATGTCAGACCCAAGACTGCTAGCCGCCAATCACAGGGGAACCCAGACCCAGGTGAAGGACTGTCTCCTGAAACTCCTGCAGGAGACTTGGCCAAAGTAAGGCCCGAGACCACCACCAGTTGCACACCAGAGCCCCTGCTGATCCGTGGCAGCCCAGGCTCAGGGCTAGACCCACCACCTGGAAACCCTGAGGGAGTCCAAGCCAAGATCAGGCCTAGGACTGTCCTCACTGGTCTGGGTGAAAGCCCAGGCCCAGGACTGCCCCTGCACATAGTGGGGATCCAGCTGTTTTTCCTTTGCTGTGTACATATTGTGCACTGCAGCCATCCCTATAGTTCTTCCCATGTATTAGCCTCTACGTTGGGTCAACAGACAGGGCCTGGAGGTAGCAGCACACAAAAGCACTGCATCTCCAATCAATCAGCCCAACGCCATTGTAAGTTCCACCTTTTTAGCCCCATCACTGAAAGTGTTTGCATCCATCTTGAGCCACTCCCACTGCCATTCTGAGTTACCGCCACCACCATTTTTAGTGTCAATAGTGTCCATCTGGGGACACCTGCTGGAGACTGGAAGTGAACCTCAAGGTGAGATACAGATAATCTGTAGTGTCACTACAAGATTATAGGATAGAAACTGCAATACCTTAGATCAGCATTGCAAGAAAGGAAGATACATAATCAACATGAAAAAACAAGGGAAGAAAGTACCCCAAATAAACCTGTATACCGCAGTAACAGAATCTACTGACAACACAGTTGATGAAATGTCAGAGAAAGAATTCAGAATGTACATAATTAAAATGCTCTGTGAATTAAAGAATGACTTAAGCAAGCAAATACAGGCAAATATTGACCACTCCAACAAAGAAATAAGAGAGCAAATAAAGGCAACCATAGATCACACTAACAAAGAGATAAGGGAGCAAACACAGGTAGCAAAAGATTACTTTAAGAAAGAGCTAGTGATTGTGGAAAAAAAAACCAATCAGAAATTCTGGAAATGAAGGAAACAATAAACCAAATAAAAAACTCAATAGGAATGCATCACCAGCAGACTATATCACTTCGAAGATAGAACCTCGGATAATGAAGACAAAATATACAATCTTGAAAATAAAGTTGACCACATAGTGAAGATAGTAAGGAATTATAAACAGAATATACAAGAATTACAGGATAGCATCAAAAGACCAAATCTAAGATTTATAGGGATAGAAGACACAGAATTTCAAACCAAAGGAATGCACAATTTCTTCAATGAAATAATATCAGAAAATATCATGACAGACACTACTGAAATACAGAGGATAATTAAAAACTATATTAAAAATTTATACTCCAGTAAAATAGAAAACCCTGAATACACTGACAAATATCTAGAGACATATGACCTACCCAAACTGAACCAGGAGGACATACAAAACTTAAACAAACCAATTTCAAGCAAGAAAATGGAAGATGACATCAAAAACCAATCAAGAAAAGTCCAGGACCAGATAGATTCTCAGCACAGTTCTACAAGACCTACAAAGAAGAATTAATACCAATACTACTCAAACTATGTCACAAAATAGAAAAGTAGGGAACCCTTCCAAACTCATTCTATGAGACAAGTATCACCCTGATAACATAACCAGACAGAGACATATCAAAGAAAGAAAAATTCAAACAATCTCCCTGATGAACATAGATGCAAAAATTCTCAATAAAATTCTGGCAAATCATATACAAAAACATATTTAAAAAATAGTGCACCGTGATCAAGTGGGTTTCATTCAAGGGATGCAAGGTTGATTCAACATATGGAAATCAATAAACATAATACATCACATCAATAGACTTAAAGATAAGAATTATATAATTTTATAAATTGATGCAGAGAAAGCATTTGACAAAATACAGCACCCTTTTACGTTCAAAACTCTAGAAAAACTATGAATAGTAGGAACATCCCTCAACTTTGTAAAAGCTATCTATGTTAAACCTAAGGCCAACATCATCCTAAGTGGAGAAAAATTCGAAGCATTCCCTATAAAAACAGGAACACGACAGGGATGCCCTCTTTCACCACTTCTATTCAACAGGGTTCTTGAAACACTAGCCAGAGCAATTAGACAGATGAAAGAAATTAAAGGGATACAAATAGGAAAAGAAGAACTCAAACTACCATTATTTGCCAACAACATGATTCTATACTTAGAGGATCCAAAAAATTCTACCAGAAAACTTCTGGAATTAGTAAATGAATTCAGCAAAGTAGCATGATATAAAATCAAAAACCATAAATCAATTGCATTTCTATACATCAGTGATAAACCCTCTGAAAGAGAAATTAGGAAAACTACCCCATTCAAAATAGCCACAAAAAAATAAAATACTCAGGAATCAATTTAACAAAAGAGGTGAAAGACCTCTACAATGAAAACTACAGGACACTAAAGAAAAAAAATTGAACAAGACCTTAGAAGATGGAAAAATCTCCCATGCTCTTGAATAGGCAGAATCAATAATGTCAAATTGGCCTCACAATATACTACACAAAGTGCTATATAGATTCAATGTGATTCCAATTAAAATCCCAATATCATTACTTATAGAAATAGAAAAGGCAATCATGAAATTCATTTGGAAAAATAAGAGACCCAGAATAGCCAAAGCAATCCTAAGTAAGAAGAGTGAAGCAGGAGGCATCACAATACCAGACCTTAAACTATACTACAAAGCTATAGTAACAAAAACGGCATGGTACTGGCACCAAAATAGACATGTAGACCAATGGTATAGAATAGAAGACACAGAGATGAACTCACTTAAATACAGTTATCTCATATATGACAAAGGAGCCAAACACATGCACTGGAGAAAAGATAGCCTCTTCAATAAACGGTGCTGAGAAAACTGGAAATCATAAGCAGCAAAACGAAACTAAACCCCTATCTCTCACCATGCACAAAATTCAACTCCAAGTGGATCAAGGACTAGGAATTAGACCAGAGACCCTATCTAAAAGAAGAAAAAGTAGGCCCAAATCTTCATCATTTCAGATTAGGACCTTACTTCCTTAAAAAACTCCCATAATGCAAGAAGTAAAATCAAGAATCAATGAATGAGATGGATTCAAACTAAAAGGCTTCTTCTCAGCAAAAGAAACAATCAATGAAGTGAATAGAGAGCCAACATTCTAGGAATAAATCTTTGCCACATGCACATCTGAGAGAGCACTAATCTCCAGGATATGTAAAGAACTCAAAAAACTTAACACCAAAAAAACACACAACCCAATCAATAAATGGGCCAAGGGGCTGAACAGAAACTTCTCAGAAGATATACAATCAATCAACAGATATATGAAAAAATGTTCAACATCTCTACCAATTAGAGAAATGCAAATCAAAACTACTCTCACACCAGTCAGAATGGCAATTATCAAGAATACTAACAACAATAAGTGTTGGCAAGGATGTGAGGGAAAGGCACACTCAAACATTTCAGGTTGGACTGCAAATTGGTGAAACCAATCTGGAAAGCAGTATGGAGATTCCTTAAAAAACTTGGAATGGAAATACCATTTGACCCAGGTATCCCACTCCTTGGTCTATACCCAAAAGAGAACAGCATACTACACTAATGCAGCCACTTCAATGTTTATAGCAGCTCAATTCACAATAGCTAAACTGTGTAACCAACCTAGATGCCCTTCAATAGATGAATGAATAAAGAAACTGTGGTATATATACAATGGAATATTATTCAGCAATAAAAGAAAAATTATAGCATTTGCAGGTAAATGTATGGAGCTGGAGAATATCATGCTAAGCGAAGTAAGCAAATCCCCAAAAAACAAGTGCTTAATGTTCTCTTGGATAAGTGGATGCTGATCCATAATAGGAGAGAGGACATGAGAAGAATGGAGGAAATTTAGTCAAAGGATAGGGAGGGAGCATGGGGACAGTAAATATGGTGGAATGAGATGGACATCATAGCCCTAGCTTCATGTATGACTGCATATATGATGTGATTCTACATCACATACAAGCAGAGTAATGAAAAGTTGTGCTCCATCTGTGTACAATGAATCAAAATGCATTCTGCTATCATGTATACCTAAGTAGAATAAATAAATTTAAAACAAAGAGTGGCAATTATCAAGAATACAAGTAGCAATAAATGTTGGCAAAGATGTGGGGGAAAAGGGACATGCATACAATGCTGGTGGGACTGCAAATTCATGCAATCACTGTGGAAAGCAGTATGGAGATTCTTCAGAAAACTTGGAATGGAACCATCATTTGATCCAATTACCAAATCAGCATACTACAATAACGCAGTCACATCAATGTCTATAGCAGCTCAACTCACAATAGCTAAGCTATTGAACCAATCTAGGTGTCCTTCAACAGAGAAACAGATAAAGAAAATGTGGTATATATACACAATGAAATATTACTCAGCCATAAAAAGAAATTAAATTATGGCATTTGCCAGTAAATGGATGGAACTGGAGAATATAATGCTAAGTGAAATAATTCAATCCCCAAAAACAAAGGTCAAATGTTCTCGCTGATATGTGGATGCTAATTCACAATGGAGGCATGGGTAGGGAAGAATAGAAGTATTTTGGATTAGACAAAGGGGAATGAAGGGAATGGAGGGGGAATGGGAATGGGAAATGTAATTCCACATCATGTAAAACCAGAGGAAAAGAAAGTTATACTCCATGTATGCATAATATGTCAAAATACATTCTACTGTCACATATTAAAAAGAAAAAAGAAAATACCATATCAGCCTTACAGGCTACCCAAATCTGTTTAAATTATTGTTTTAAAGCTATTAAGTAGTAGGGGAGGAAAATGAACTTCTTGAAAAAATTATAACCATGGAAACTCTCTCTGTTGTTTATTTTTTTGTTTGCTATCATAAATGCCCTACTATGGTCTTGGTGGCACACACCTATAACTCAACTACAAGAGGCTGAGGTGGGAGAATCAATGCCAGCCTCAGCAACTTAGTGGGACTCTGTTTCAAAATAAAAAGTAAAATAAATAAAAAAGAGCTGGAGGTGTAGCTCAATGATAGAGTGCTTACCTAGCAAGAATAAGGCCCTGGTTTCAATCTCCAGTATCACAGAATATCAGTATGTAATATGCACATTTATAAATAATACTTAGAGTGTTATTGTGTACTTCTTATCATTTGGGATTACTTCTAATGGTGATTTTCCCAATGTTGAATAGAAACTCAAAACATGTGATCCTCTGTATCACCTTTACATAGTGGAGTTCCAGAACTTCATAACTATTAAGTGAGGGAAGCAAGACTGGAAAATCTACAATGCATAGATTTTTCCTTTTCATTACAAAGACCTAGTGAATAAAAAATTCTAAGCCACAAAATGCTCTGTGAATATATTTTATATTGCATGTTCCCCTCTTTTGCTAATTTTGGGTTTGTTTTTTTTGTACAAGCGATTAAATCCAAGTGCCCTTAAACACTGAGCCACACTCCCAGCCCTTTTTAATTTTTTTTAATTTTGAGACAGGGACTCATTAAGTTGCTTAAGGCTTTGCTAAGTTTGAGGCTGGCTTTGACCTTGTGATCCTCCTGGCTCAGCCTCCCAAGTCACTGGCATTGCAGGTATTGTCCTCACACCCAGCCTAATTTGGGTTTTGTTAGCAAACACATACTCCTTGTCTTAAATTTATTAAACTCAAATTTATGTTCTTGTATCTTTCCTTCCCTTTATGTAAAAGAAAACACTGCTAACATCATGAAATTTATGTCGTATGAAATGCAGATCTAAATTAATTTTCCCTAATATTGATATATATGTCCTGAGAGCAAAATATATACATATATATTGATTGAATAACTTCTTTTGTGTTTTGTTATTATAACCTCATAACCTGGTTTTCTGGTTTTTTTGCACAATAGAACAGAGTATTGATGTTACTTATTGTTGTTTTAAAATCTAATAGATTAACACATTTTAATCTGAATATTTTACTTTGTATATGTGTGTACACACATACACGTGCACACACACACACACACCATTATGGTTTAGATATTTGGTGTCTCCTATAAGCTCATGTGTGAGACAATGCAAGAAAGTTTAAAGGTGAAGGGGTTGGGTTATGAGAGTTTTAACTTAATCAATGTATTAATCCCCTGATAGGGATTAGCTTGGTGGTAGCTATAGGCAGCTAGAGTGTGGCTGAAGGAGCTGGATCTTTGGGGTGTGCTTTCAGGGTATGTATTTGTTCTTGGTGATCATGTCCTAAGCTGCTTTCCTCCACTACTCTCTTTCACCATGATGTTCTGCCACACCTTGGGCCCAAAGCAATAGAGCCAGCCATCTATGGACTGAGCCCTCTGAAACCGTGAGCCCCAGATAAACTTTTCCTTCTCTAAAATTGTTCTTATCAGGTCTTTTGGTCACAGTGGTGAAAAACTGACTAAAACACACATACACATGTACATATATAAAGTGTATGTACATAGTAAATGATGTTCTAACTAACCATCATTTTATATAAATCATATATAATTATATATTATATATTATTCTATAAATTAAAATATATTATATATTAAATGATGGTTATATGAAATATGTATATATAAATATAAAGATATTAAACGATGCTTAGTTAAATTTCTATCAATTAAATGCAATTCTTATCTTAGAGATTCTAAAATGCCTTTTCACTGAGATTACAGTGTTTTGTATGTGTAGTAAAGCAAGACAGAGCAATGGATGCAGAAAGAATGTTTGCTTGTTTAATGGTAAAGACTTCTAATATCTCTAAATATAGCAATGTTACTTTAAATCCTATGATGACTTTTTTCCAAAATACCTCAAGGATATTCTTTTCACGGGTCTTGTAAATAGTTGAAGAGCAGAAAGAGAGCTCCATAAATTTATAAAAAGAAATACAACTACCAAAGATTTTAAATCAGGAAAAACATGAACTCATAGAGAAAAACACCAGAGTGAGGCTAAGATTTTATAACATTCAGAAATTATGTGTAATAAAGATTTCCTAACTCTGTTTAGACTAAACTAATCTGTTTAGACTAAACTGGTTACTAAACTACATTTTTACAACTTTTTAAAATAGCATTTTACAGTTAATCTATTTTTACCATATAGTATAATAAATGCACAAAAATTAATGTATCACTAATGAAAATATGTTTTGCATACAGTATTCAGACAGATGAGAGGCTCAGAAATTTAATATCTCAGAAAAATATCTTAGTGGAAGAATATGAGACTACTGATATAATAGAAAAATGAGACATATTTAAGGATATAATTTGATAATCTCTTTTTAATCAGGCCTAAATTTAGAATGAGTTACCCAATCTCTGTTATACACCTATGAGGGCTAGAAAAACTAAGAGGGAAATAAATGTATTGGCAAAACCATATTTATGCAATCAGCCCATTTCTAAGGAAATTGAATGATTGACAAAGCCCAAAACAGCACTGTAGCAGCTTATAACTGAAGTTTTTATTTTAACCACTATTTGTCAATACAGCGAAAGTCCCTAAACTCATTTTCAAAGGAAAAAAAAAACTTGGATGTCAACTCCTGCCAGCAGACATGCTGTTTCTGTGGATTGCTTCCTCTTTGCAGAGAACATTCCAGACCCCATCATCACAATCTGTCTCCATTTGCATAACCATATCTGAGCCTCCAGTTCAATGTACTCAAATTATCCTACAAGTATTCTGTCTCACTTCCAATTTGAACTGAATCAATGAAAGGGGAATATTTTATTTTTTTATAAAGCTATAGTAAGCAATTTTTTAAAACATGCTATAGAATAAACCAGCAAAAGATTATAGCAAGTTATTTAACAAGGCTGATGATAAAATGCAGAAAGCAATGCCACTTGTTTTGGCCAGTAATAAATGCTTCCAGACATTAAAATGGTTGCAAAGCTTACCTGGCCATTTGGTTAACTTTTTATTTTAATCTAGGACATACTAGGTCAGAGTAACTGACACATGTTAAATTCTGTATTATGCTTCAATACTTGGCTCCACATTTTGGCAATAAGTACATCTTACATTCTGTAATTGCCAACTTCCAAGATAACATGATACACATTTGCAAATCCTTGCTGGTTTTATGTTCCTTTGACATAATGTTTTTTGTTTCATATTCACCAACAAAGTTCAAACTTTAAAATAATAAGATAGCTTTGATTTGATATTAATACTTTTGAGTAGAAAGAATGCACAAAGGAACATGAGTAATGAGATGAACCAGGATTAGAAGAAGCTGTTCAAAGACATTTATTTGGTTGTTGTAAATGGAGCTATAAATACCTACCAGTGACTGTAAGAAACATGTTTGCCATAACAAGGCCAAATGAATTCCGAGCTAGGCATTCATATCTTCCTTGGTCAGCCTGCCCTGCGTCATAGATCGTCAGTGTGCCTCCACTGTCAATATGGAATTTACCACTCTCAGTAATCTGTATACCTGCCTATCAAGTGAAAAAGGTTGTCATTGGAGAAAGCATGGGTCCTTAAAAAGTAAATATTTACACTTCATTTGATGTAGTCTTCATTTGTTCAACAAATATCTACTTAATGCCTGCCACGTAGCAAGCATTATAAGAGGTATAAAATAAATCTAACAAAGAGAAGGAAAAAAAAAGAGAGATTCCTAAGAAGTTCTGTTTGTCTCTTCTAATTAAAATAAATATGACACTCATAAAGTTCAGTCATGTAATTATTTAGCATGTGATTATTTTAAAATCATCAATGGATGGATATATACAATGTGTTAACATCCTGCTTATTTCTAAAAGAGAATTCTGACAATAAAAATAAGAACAGAATTTTAAGGAAAAAGGTTCTCACAAATCCACCACCTGAAAACATCAAAATGTTTCCTTATTTATGAATTCCCTATATACATTTCGTATAGCTGCACTGATATATAGATAACTGTATTTCCCAATTAAAAATAAACTTTAAGAAGATACAAGTAACTAATTTATATGAACTACTATTAAAGTGCATTCTCTACTAATTAGTAAGAATTTATGTCCATCGTCATTATTATGACGTTAATTTTAAAAAGAAAAAGAAATTGGCCTTCAGAGATGGCAGTGGAGACACCTCTGTCTTGCCGCTCCCCAAAAGACTCTCATGAAACTAAAGACAGGAGACATTGTTTCAACAGAACTCATGCTCCAGCAATGGCCAACAGGTCAGAGAGTAACCATAAAGGTTAGAGTCTGAGAAGCATTTAGTAGAATGTCAAGTAGAATGTCAGATAAGGCTTTAGATACTGACAAAAGGCTGAGGCAGAAATGCGCTGCAGACAAGGCCAGTCTAGAGAACATAGTAAGATTCCTGTCTCAAAAAAATAAATGATGGAAGTCGGGGAGGTCACAAAAAATTACTCATACTACGTGAGAGGACACAAGCTCAAGTAGGAGACACATAACTTCCTAGAGAACTTCATGTGATGCTTGGCTATAGTACAAAAGAAAAGAGCCAGCAAAAGTAGGTGCATTTGTTGCCATATGGTACAAACAAAAATAAACCAAGTGGTTTTGGAAAACACAGCTCTGTAATCTCTCACAAATTTCACATTTTCTCACATTTTTCCATAAAACCTGTTATTCAGGAGTGTACACATTCATTGATTTCCCTGAAATCTGAGACCAATCATTTCATTGTGATGAAAACTTAAAATGGAAGAAGCAATTGTGTTGAAAGACTATAGCTCAAAGAACCAAAAGAAATAAGATATATAAATAAAGATCTATTATTTCTTTAAAGCCATTCAAGTTTTAAACCTTTAGAAGTACTTTTTTTACATGTCCTTTTAATACCAAGCTTTTCATTCCTTTCTTGTTTTCAGCTAATGACCTAGTTTTAATGCATTTCTGAGTTATTAATTTACAATGGTTTCTTGCAAGCTACTATAATTCTTAATTTATATATGGCAAAAGCAAGTATTTTCTTAGAGGATTTTAGTTATGCTTATGAAGATTTTATCACTGAGAAAATGAGAAAGGACAAATTTTATCAAAGCCCTGAGCCAAAATCAGATTCAGTCACTTCAAAAAAGAAGAAGAATCAAGAAATAAATCTGCTGCAGCATGAAAAGTATTGCCTGCTAGCAAAAATCACAACAGTAATAAATCCATATGAGAATCACTGTCTCAGTTTCAGTGGGTCAATACATCTGTCAGCATTTTTAATATTACAAAACCTTTAGTTGAGATTTTACCTTACTCCAAGTAATTATAGGCTGTGGTTCTCCTTGAGCATGACATGAAATGTTTATATTCTTTCCAACATCTACCCTTGCATCCTGAGGAAGTCGAGTAAACACTGGAAGAGCTGCAGGAATGAACCAAGATAACATCCTGTCGGGATCATTTTTTGTCAATATGTGTCAACCTCATCAAACAGTATAAATTTAAATACTAAATTGTTTGTCCACATTAGTTTTAAAATGTCAATTTACTTGGTCATCTAGGGGAATAACGAACACCAAATCCAGGCTGGTGATAATTAGGACAGAAGACAGAGCAGGAATAAACAAGAGAAAACCACAAAAGTGTTAGCCATATTTGTATTATTTTATTTCTTCAGCTGAGGAGTAGGTGCAAGGATTTTCATTATTCTTTCTCAATATCTTTTGGTAAACCTAAAAGGAAGCTACACAGTAACATCAAATTTTCTGACTAATGTAAAAGGGTGACTTTTTAAAGCAGAATTATTTTTTCCTCAGAAAACACAAACCATCTCAACTCAATTAATATGAACTAGATGACTGAAGAGGCTCCAACATTAAAAAAGAAAATTGGATTTACAATCTTTAAAACCCCTCTCCCAAAAAAATGCAAATCAAAATGACACTGAGATTTCATCTCACTCCAGTCAGAAATGGCAATCAAGAGTGCAAGCAATAATAAATGCTGGAGAGAATGTGGAGAAAAAGGGACATTTTACACTCTTGGTGGGATGGTAAATTAGTACAACCATTATGGAAATCAGTATGGAGACTCCTCAAAAGACTAGGCATAGAACTACCATATGACCCAGCTATATAATTTCTTGGTATTAATCCTGAAATATTAAAGTCAACACACTATAGTGATACATATATACCCATGTTTATAGCAGCACAACTCACAATAGCCAAACTATAGAACCAGCCTAGGTGTCCATGAATGGATGAATGGATAAAGAAAATATGGTATATATACACAATGGAGTTTTATTCAGCCATAAAGAAAAATGAAATTATGTCACTTGCAGGAGAACGGATGGAACTTCAGAACATTATATTAAGCAAAATAAGCCAAACTCAAAAAGTCAAAGGTTGTATGTTTCCTCCCACATGTGGAAGCTAGAGAGGAAAACAGAAAAGTGTATGTGGGTGGAGGAATCTCACAAAAATCAAAGGGAGATCAGTAAAGGAAAGGGACCAGAACAAGGAAGAAGTAGAGACAGAAAATGGGAAATATGGGGGATGATCTTGCCCAAATTTTGTTATGTTGTGTGCATGTATAGATATATAACAATAAATCCCTCCATTATGAACAATTATAATGCACCAATAAAAATATGGGGAAAAACTTTCCCTCAAAAAAGAAATATCAGGGAAAGAATTAAAATCATTTTACTAGAGAATTCTATTAAATGATTTTAAAATATGTAATGACAATACTATATAATTCCTTGCACAAAATAGAAGGGAAGGCAATACTTTTTAACTTACTGTAGGAGAGAGACCCTAACATCTAAATCAGATAGAAACAGTACCAAACAACAACATCAGCAAACAAAAAACTACAGACTAATACCTCTCGGAAACATGTACCTCTCAGGAACAAAAATCAACAAAGTATTGTTAAATACAATTCACCAATATTAAAGGATTTATACACCATGACCAATTAAGGTTTAATCCTGTGATGCAATGCTTATTCAATCTTTGAAAATCAGTCCCTATACCTATATAACCTGCCATTTTAACAGCTAAAGAATAAAAACCACATAATATAAAAATTTATATTAACAGCTTATTTATTTATTATTATTATATTTATTTATTATTTAACAGCTAAAGAATAAAAACCACATAATACATAAAATGTGTTTGACTATATTCAACTCATGATTTAGAAAAAGCTTTCAGAGCTGGCTGCAGTGGTGCATGCCTTTGGTCCCAGTGGCTCAGGAGGCTGAGGCAGGAGTATTGCCAGTTCAAAGCTATCCTCAGCAACTTAGCAAGGCCCTAAGTAACTCAGTGAAGCCGTCTGTCTAAATAAAATACAAAAAGGGGCTGGGGATGTGACTCAGTGGTTAAGTGCCCTTGGATTCACTCCCCTACACCATAAACAACAACAACAACAACAAAACTGTAGGAAAAGACATCTTTCAAGGTGAAATATTCCCTTAAAATTAAAGGCTTTCACCTTAGCTCCACAATGATAAACCTCATACACATCTAAGTTCTCCAAAAGTAGAACAAATTAAGTTTTTTTCTAAATTGTACTCACTATCTTTGCTCATTTTTAAATTTTTTTCTTTACTTTTTTCTTACTGACTTAGGGAGTTCTTTGTATATTATAGATATCAAAGAACACTTGTCAGTTAAATGTGTTACCAAAATCTTCTCTTTGTGACTTATGAATTGAAGTTCTGAACACTAATCTTTTCTTATAGGCCAATTTGTTTTGCAAATTCTTCCATCAGGAAAATTTTACTTGTTATCAAAAAGAGTTAAATATGTTTTAGATATTAAAGTCATTTTTTAATTTTTAATTTTGGGATATATGGTGGAATAGGGATGTACTTTTATGTTTTCCCTGTGGACAACCAGTTGCTTAGAACAATTCGTTGAGGATACCTAGTTTCTATAGTCATGCACAACACTGCCGCTGCCATTAATTTAATCTATTTCTGTTCAACTGGTCAATTTGACAATCTCTGTGCCAGTCATATAATATGTAATTTCTTACAGATATATAATCATCTTAGTTATTCTTAGATCTTTCTTTTTCCATCTGCATTTTAGAATTTTCCCTTCATCTCCCACCAAGAATCCTTTTAGGATTTTATCTGGAATTGCATTGAGCTATAAATCAATTTTGGAAAAATTAACATCTTTGCAATAGTAAGTCTGTCTTCTTCAATTTATTGTAATGACATTTTATCTTTATCCCATATGATTCTTGGACATCTTTTGTTAGATTTATTTTCAACTAACTTATACTTCTTTGCTATT
The DNA here is from genome assembly GCA_004024805.1 of Geosciurus inauris. Taxonomy (NCBI): domain Eukaryota; kingdom Metazoa; phylum Chordata; class Mammalia; order Rodentia; family Sciuridae; genus Geosciurus; species Geosciurus inauris. The sequence continues at coordinate 2,829 of PVHX01016608.1, read as the reverse complement.
TTAAGAAGTATCATTTTTACAATAAAATTAATAAAATTATTCTATGTGCTTGTCACTGGCACATAGAATAGAAAACAGTTTGTACTTGACATTAGATTCAATAATCTTACTCAACCCCTATTTTACAGTATATCTGTAGATATTTTGGATTGTGTATAAGAAAAAATTCTATTACATACAAATAATAAAATGTATGTATTCCTTCTAAATTCCTCAGATTTGTTGCTATTTCTTGCCCTTTTGTACAGGCTAAGATCTTCCCTTATAGCATTAGGCAAATACAGTCTACTTTCTAAGTTTAAAGAAAATATTTCTAACATTTCACCTTGAAAAGCATCCTTTCTTATAGATTCTTTTTCACAAAAAGAGTTTTTACATGTTCACTTCTATATTACTAATATATTTTTCTAAATAATGAATAGATGGCAAATTTAATCAAACTTTTCTCTGCATGTGATAATCAATCCTTCATTAACCTAGTAATGTCTGTGGATTCCATTAGATATTTTGTGTTGAGATTATTCAGAACTTTGTCCTCATAATGTTCTTAATTTCTGTTCTTTGAAGATTTAATACTTTTACAATACTAAATTTACAGTTATTTTTCTTGAAACACTTTGAAGACTTGGTTCCAACATCATCTGACTCCTATTGCTGCTGACAGCAATATAAATTATTTATATTTAACAATATATTATTTATTCTGCTTAATATATATTTCTTTATCCTAGCTTGGATTTATGTGTTTCCTTGGTTCTAGTTATGTTAGCTAATGGCTCTCCAATATTGTCTACCTTCCATTTCTTCTATCCTGAGACAGAGAACATCTATTTCTGCCCTCTGTGTGTTTTAACTTTGCTTGTATATTTTACACTTTCAGTCTAGTTCACTGATTTGTTCCCCTTAGGCATGCCTAATTTGCATATTTTTAAAAAAAAATTATGATGTCTTTTATTTAGAAAACTTATGTTGTCTTACTCTTTCATATTTGTTACTTACCAGTTGTCTCCTCATTTTTATGATACATTTTATTTTCTTAAATGTTTCAGATATCATTATAACATGTTTTTATTCTAATTCCTCAAATCCTTAAGGTTATCTATTTACTGATGAAATTACTCATTACTCATTCTTATGTTTGCATGGTTTATTCTCTTGGGTGTTTTGTACCCTTTGATTGATTTGATGGACCATATCTTAGGCAAATTCAAGTTCTAAACAGAATGCTTTTCTCCATATCAGTCTGTGTTAGCTTCTCTGTGAGCCCTCTGTCGACCACACTAGCTCTCTGTCTTATTAAGAAGGCCCTGACTATTTGCATTCACCACCTTGCCAGTCCTCCAAATCTTCCTGTCTGTGCTATAGTCATGACAGGCGATGGCCTATTTGTGTCACCTTTCCTTTTGTCCACACATACTTCTCAACATTCTGATTTTGCATCAGCCAGCCTTTTTTAAAACTTCTTTTTGGTTGAAATAACTTCAACTTACTTTCTGTTAGCCTAGTTATGTAGTCTAAATTATATTTTTATGTAAGAAATATTTTTTAAAATTTGATAACAGAATTTTTCAGAGATTCTATTCCTTTAAACTGCCAGAAGCCCATCTAATTAACTATAACTTATGCAGTCTGAGTTCTTGTTAACTGCTTAGATAACCTGCACCTCACAAAGGATTTTGCCCATTTGTATCTACTTGCACTCTAATTCCCATGATGAGGTGTCTGCAGAGCTTTCCTGAACATTTCTCAGGGTTTGCATGTCATGACTTGACTTTTCCATACTTCTATGACCACTTCTCTCACTTAGACAGGATTTGACATTTCCTCCTTTATTCAGCACTCAAGACAGGGAATTACTTAGGGCTTACTTCTCCAGCCTCTCTTTCTTCTCTGCCAATTTGTTAAACATTACCCACTTGCAGTGATTCCCACACTTACATTCTAGCCAAGGCCTCTATTTTGAAATACAGATTTCTATTCCCTACTGATAATTCAGCATCTTCACTAGAAAATAGATTTATACCAAGCATGTCTAAAAATAAATGCTTGGTTTTGCCCAAATTCTATGAACAGAAACTAGCAGACTTTGAGTGCCTCGTATCAGCCCCCATCTCCAAGGCAACAGTAGCATCTACTGGTCTTTGGTCAAAATGCCAAATCTTAATTCGTTCTTGCATAATCTTTCTTTTACTCACAGCCCCAGACTTATCCAGAGACACTCTCTCCTTTGCTCACTAAATTATAGAAACACTGCTCTTTTCCCAGTACTTTGAAATATACTATATTCTTTCTCTTCTCAAACATGTCACTCTTCTTTGCCTCCATCTGTGATGTGTTTCCCCGTACAATTTTTTGACTAAAATCTATTCATCCTTTAGCAAACATCTTGAATCTTACTTCATCCAAATCTCAGCTCAAATATCAAGTCCTCATAGTCACCTCAACCACTTTCTCTAAATAGCATCTCTTGATGCATTTTTTTGGGCCCCCTATCTTTTTGGGTTCTTCATCACACTATGATATATTTAAATTGCCTCAGGGATTAGAAGAGAAGGACAAAATTCTCTTCATAATCTCAGAGATAAAATGGTTCCATCTGTCATATTTTTCTTGAATTCACTCACTCTTCTCACTGTTGTGATCCCAGTTCAGGTCTCAAACGTTTCACTTGACTATCATCATAGCTCCATTGGTTTCTTACTTTTAAGGTTTCTCCATGGAACCCATCCTATTTATTTTGGGTTGATTGATATTCTAAAACATACATCTGATCAAAACTCCATGGTTACCTAGCATGAAGTCAAGACCAATACCAGGTTTAACGCAACC
>PVHX01016607.1:0-42733 GCA_004024805.1 Geosciurus inauris | reverse complement strand
TTTTTTTTTAATTGCAAAACTGTGGAAGCAACCCAGATGTCCTTCAATAGATGAATGGATAAAGAAACTGTGGTCCATATACACAATGGAATATTATTCAGCAATAAAAGAGAATCAAATTATGGCATTTGCAGGCAAATAAATGGAACTGGAAAGCATTATGCTAAGTGAAGTAAGCCAATCCCAAAAAACCAAATGCCGAATGGTCTCTCTGATTAGTGGATGCTGATGAATAAGGGAGGTGGGAATGGGAAACATAAGAGAAATAGAGAAACACTGGACGCGACATGGGGCAGTGCATGCATTTTTAAAAGCTAGTAGAACAAGATTGCCAACTGAGATCCCTCCTTCTTGTTTTCAATAGTCAGGGCTATGCTGCTGGCCAACAACTGTTACACATCTGTCAGCCTCCATCTCTTCCTCTTTTCCTTAGCATTTAATAAAAAGCCAAATATATAGGTCTGATGTTCAGATCACAATTGCTCTCTCTCTCTCTTTTCCTCATACACACACTGAAGAATGTTAATCTCACCATGTGCTGTCTTTCAGTTATCTGATTGGATAAATTATGCACATTTGAATAAGGTAGGAAGAACCAGTGTGCTACAGCTGACTTGTGGAGTGGGTGGGGAAGGTGTTGATGGGAATACTGGTAGAACAGGTCCTCTTTCTATCCCACGGCATGGCAGTCAGGAGAACAGGAAGATATAGACTTGAACTGCAAGAAAATGACAGGCTCTTGGTTTACCTGAGGAATTGCATATACAAAAGATAATGGAAAGCCAGGCGGAAACTAGAATCATTTTGAATTTGAAATATTAATCCAATGTAAAGAAAAATAACCCTGAGTTCAATATGTTTATTCATATATTTTGTTAAACACAGAAATCACATGGGATTTGTTTGAATAGGAAATAGTGATATTGCAGATGTTCACATTTCACATTTTAAGTAACTACCTTCAGCTTAAAGAGATTTTGTTCTTGTTGTTTTTGTTTTTGGTACCAGGGATTGACCTCAGGGGTACTCAACCACTGAGCCACATCCCCAGCCCTATTTTGTATTTTATTGAGACAGTTTCTCACCATTGCTGAGGCTGGCTTTGAACTCGCTATTCTCCTGCCTCAGCCTCCCAAGCCACTTGCGCCAGGACACCTGGCAAAGAGCTAATTTTTTTAACAGATGAAAATCCATCAGACTGCAATGAACCTTCCCAATACTGTCATTCACCTGTCCCCCTCTCAGTCACACTCCTTTTTTGAAGGAGAGAGACCCCTTCTAAGCCAAGCACATTCTCTAATAAGTCCTGCCTTTTCAATCTGCTGCTTCCTCTGCTTGGGATGTTCTACTTTCTGTTACTTGCTTACCCATCCTCAGTGTGTCTGCTTGGAAATCTCATTCATTTAAGCCCAGTCTTCAAGCTCCTATTTCCATACTCTATCTTTTAAGATTGTCACTGGTTTATTTCACTCTCTCAGGCTTCTGCTATATTTCCTGAATAATCTGTTATAAACATTGTCTTACTTCATCACATAGAGCTGCTTGGGTACCTGTAACCCTGACTGCAGGACCTTGAGGTGGGAGACCTTTCTTTCTTTCCATCTATGTATCTCTTAGCAAGCACATACTTAAAATACATTTGTTAAATTGTTGAGGGAAGTGTTCTGAGTGGTAAAATTGTTACTGAATACTTTATTGGAGAACTGAAAAGAAATGCTTTTTACCAGGGTCCTCATAGAAGAATGGTTTTAACAGAACTATAAAACACCAAAATGTATGGGAAATCTGTTCCATCTTACAGTAAGCTTTCCTACTGGGCTCTGGTCTAGTGAGGGAGACAACCTGCCTTCTTGTCCGGGTGTCTCCTGCGGCAGGCCACATGGCAGGCTGCTTTGCCATCTATGCAGGGAATGAAAGTGATATGCATGGCTACCTAGACTGTGTAGCATATTTTTCTCACCAATCACAAGTATATGACCCCATATTCCTCTGGGAACCACTCAGGTTGAATGGTTTAACTATGTTACAAAAATTTCCCCCTTCGATGTGTTGGATTGAATCAGAAAATTATAAACCACAAAATTTTACTTGGAAGCCCCAACAATAAATATTCAGTGCCATGTAAATGTTTATACACAAGGTACTAGATAAATATGCTAACTTAAGCTAATTTAAGCTTAAATATTACTTAAATACAGAAGACTTTTTAAAATGTTATATTGCATTTAGGCAGAAGAAAAAGAGCAGTAAGTTTGATCTCAGGGATATTTTTTCTCTTCAAAACTACCAGAAAGAAACAAGAAACTATACCTTATGTGGGAAAACCACATTTACTTGCATATAAACTGTAGGGATTCAAAGATTGCAGTTTTGTTCTCTTTCCATTCTTCCATTCTACAGTTATAGTAACACGTTTAGACCCTGTTACTCAAAATGTAGTCTGAAGATCTGAAAAATTATCATCACCTGGGAGCTCATTAGAAACAGAGACTTACAAGACCCATCTCAGGCCTGCTGCTTTCTTAGCTGCATGTTAACAAGGTCCCTGAATGATTCCTATGAACATTAAAATTCCAAAGTGTGGTCTAGCGATCACTTTTCACACCTACAGGATTGTGCTTCCTCTTCAGGAGCATCTCCATAGTGTTTAGTGAGTAGTGTTTTTATTTTTTATTTTTTCATTTTTTCTTTTACAAAATAAAGGCTGTTCTTCAGGTAACAGCCTTTAATTTAAGGGAGATTAAAAGAAAATCAATCAATCTCAAATTTATTGTTCACCAATGCTACATATATGTTGTTATCAGGCTTTTGTTGTTGTTGTTGCCTTGAAGAAAAGAACAACTAAGAGGAAGAAAACTATTTTGAGTCATGGTTTCAGAGGTTTAATTGTGGTCTGTTGGTTCTATAACTCTGGGCGCAGGGTAAGGCAGGACATATAACCCCCAAGGCACAGCCCCGGTATCCTGCTCCCTTCAGCCACACCTTACCTGTCTACAGTCATTCCATATCAGTGGATCAATTCACAATATCAAACCAAAATTACTAATTAAAAATGAACAATTTGCTTCTTCTTTCTACTTATTTATAATGAAAACTCTTTTGCTGACTACAGGAAATCCTAAAAGAGGGCTAAAGTGGATGGGAGACAAGTTCAGGTGAAGCAGTTGGCACTAATAAGAACTGCTGGCGGCCGTAGCTGGGTGGTGGTGATCTTTAGAGTGCCTAGTGCATATAAAAGTTCCTAACAATACTCAGAAGACCAGCCAAATCATTCAATCCTATCTTCAAAGCAAAGTGAAATATAATACAAATGCATTATATTATACCTTATGAGCATTTTATTTTTTAAATTTTATTTATTTATTTATTCTACATGGGTATACATGACAATAGAATGCATTTTGATTCATTGTACACAGATGGGGCACAACTTTTCATTTCTCTGGTTGTATGTGATGTAGAATCACAACATACATGCAGTCATACATGAAGCTATGATGTCCATCTCATTCCACCATCTTTACTGTCCCCATGCCCCCTCCCCCCTTCCACCCCTGTGACCAAAGTTCCTCCATTCTTCCCATGTTCTCCCCCACATTATGGATCAGCATCCACTTATCAGAGAGAACATTCGGCATTTGGTTTTTTGGGATTGGCTTACTTCACTTAGCATGATATTGCCTTATGAGCATTTTAATACTTGCTAATTCTTAAAAAGAAAATGGAACTGGGGTGTTAGAAGCAAGATTGGGATTCATTACCTGCACTGATGAGATAATTATAATTCCTCCTTTTACTCCTGATTTAGAATTAGAAGAAATAGAAGAAACAACTCCATTAAATTTTGTATGTATGTATCATGTTCACGCATGCACGCACACATACATACACACAAACACACACACACAGCCTGTCAGGGCTATTTCACTCTACTAATTCTACCTTTCTTTGTGGAAAAGTAGATGAATCAGATATTAGAGAAGCTCCTAGAATTCTGTTTTTTATGGACATTTATAGCTTGTAACAGGAGGCCTACTGTTGGGGTTTTAAGGGTCCTAGTTAATTATTTCTTTTTTGTCCTCATCTGGAGTAAATTGAAAAGGGAGATCAGTAGATCAACATTATTATTGATAAACTCAGGCTGCATGATGTGGCTAAGGTGGGTTATGGATTAGCCCCATAACTTTCTGGGTTACCACATTCTGTTCCAAGTCTAGATCCTGCACAGTTCACCTGAGTGGGTACCTGATTCCCATAGCCTGTTAAAGGAGGGGATCCAGCAGATGGAGCATTGTGGATTGCTCATTTCCCCTTATGAGGTAAAGTTCGTAAGTATGGAACAGGACATCCTGACTGTCACTCTGGTGGAGGTCCCTGAAACACACAGGGAAGGGGAAGAAGTAATCCCCTAGTGTTTTAGTCAGCTTTTTCACTTCCATGACCAAAATACCTGACAAGATTATTTGATTTCAGAAGTCCCAGTCCATAGATGGCCGACCCCATTGTTCTGGGCCCAAGGTGAGGCAGAACATCATGGCAGAAGAGTGTAGTGGAGGAAAGCAGTTGGGCACATGGCTCCATGGAGCAGAGAGAGCAAGCTCTGCTCAGCAAGGACAAAATATATACCTGAGAAGCATACCCCTAGGGACCCACCTCCTTCAACCACACCCTACTTCCTTATAGTTACCATCAAGTTAATCCCTAACAGGGGATTAATGCACTGATTGGGTTGCACCTCTTATAACCCAATCATCTCATCTCTAAACTTTCTTGCATTGTCCACACATGAACATTTAAAGGACACCTAACATCTTAACCATAACACCTAATCAACAATTACACACATGAGCTCTTGCACATAACATACACACATATCAGGGAAAACTGTTGAGAAGTATTGAAACCACCAAGATTTACAAAGCTATCATAAAGCAAGCTACACAAGAAAAAGTATGGTTATTTCTTATATTTACCATAGCTTTAAAAAATTGAAAAAGAAGTTTCACATATATGAACTTATTAGGTAGATCTCAGATCTTTGAGGATTAGGAGGTGGAGGATAAGCTCTGCTCCCTGTGACAATAATGCCAAAAATAGAACACTGGTTTGTATAGAATGTGATGTGTGTAGGAAAGCATTTCAAAGAAGTCTGGTAAACAGTATTGACAAATTGCAAGTAAAGCACAGACTGGACTTACCTTCCATATATTTCAGTTTTATCTGTCAATATTTCTAACCTCATGGGAAATACTTCAAATAGAAATCTCTCAACTTTCTTAAAGACATACTTCTATTTTTCTCAGCAATTGCCATTTTAATTAACCTCCACTCCAAATAAAATGCATACTATTAAAAGTTTTAGATGCCAATACAAAAATGAAGTCTGGTATTTCCACTGTACCCATCTGGGAATGTGAGGTCACCTCAATCCCAACGATGAGCATTGTTTCTCCTGGTTAATGACATTATAGACCAAAGAACACTTGCATTATTGTGGAAATCTGCCATCAGCTCAGTCAACACTAAAGAGATATTTTGAGATATTATATTTTCAAAATTAATAGTGTAAATGTGCCATTTTCCTTTTAGTTACTTAACTTATTGAAAAATCACAGCAGAATTCTGTTGCTCATGGGCCTGCCAACTTTCAAGACTACCTTCTATTTTTAGCGTATTATATGTGCTTAAAAACTGGCAAAATTTTCAAAACTATTTTGTATCTGGGAAATCTGGTAGATAAAGCATATTCTAAAGATATATACTTTCCACAGTGAATATCTTCAAGTATTAGAACATAAAGTTTAACATTGTCTGGTCTGCTTTCTGAATTTCAAATACTTCAAAATTTATTAAGAGGTTCGGTTGTCCTAGATCACACCATAAGAAGATATAGTAACCCCTCCTGTGTAATAAATTTGAATACTCAGGATAGTTTTGGGCTGGTCTAACAACAATCTGTCTTTACTCCAAGTCTCTGCATTCTCCAATTTATGCGTGTTCTGGTGGTTGAATCAAGTTGATGTAATGCCTATTTTCTTAGAACATAACAAACCAACGCAAAACTTACTAGGACTGCAAATATATTTAAGAAAACATATAAATCATTGCTTGTCAAAGAGTAAAGCTAATTTAAGCTCAGTATCTGGAAACATTTAAAGACTTATTCCTTCAGTCACTGCCTGTTAAATTAGGTGTCTTGTTAATGAAATTTAATCATTATTATTCAAGGCTATAAAATGGTCTGAGTAGCAATACTTTTAGGATGTGGGGCATGGAATAGAATAGTTACACTTTTCTAATCCCATCCCTGTTTATTATACACAAAGATATGATATATAGAAATAGATTAAAATTACTGTGATGAGAGGTGTATAATTTTTAGCATTGTTCAGAATGTATTTATTGTTCTAGGTGAAGTATAAATGTATTTGTGTACGCTCCAAAATTTAATTTATATGTTAACATGATCAGATCACATTTTTCTACTGAGTAGCATCCAATTTTGTTTCCTTCTCTCACTTTATTTGGGAAAACAAATACTGTGTTCTTTGTTAGTAGTGGTATTCAGCAAGAAGCCCAAGATGAGGTGGTTTTACTGTACAGTTAGAACACTTAACTAGAAACCATGCTTGGTGTTCATCCTCACTGACCTCTGGGTGTACCATGGGTTTTTTTAAGGTAGGGAGGAAAGAGCATCTGGTATTATAATTCATTTACTTGTTCACTGACTGACTCCCATTTATTCTACCAAGAGGCAAGGATTTTACTACTACATTTCAGGATTTCTTTGAAAGAATAGTGTTCCCTTATCCAGGACTCTGGGTTCTCCACTCTTTATAAGTTGTATTTAGCAGTAGAAGGAAGGAAATAGATGATGAAATTAAGTTGCTGAAGTATCAACTTCGAACACATTTTTAAACAGGCTAATGCTATATTGCTTAATTAAGATATATATGTATATATTTGTACATATGCATATATAATTATACACATATATGTTTTAGTGCACATGTATAAACATTCAAGTGTTTCAGATTTATCCAGCTTAGAAATCCTTATTCATGCTCGATTCTTTCATTCTTTCTACATTACTTTGACATTGATTTTGCTTCATGCTATTTTTTGACAGACTCTCATCAGCTCCTTCTAAACTATTTCAGTATCCTGCTACAAGTGTTCTTTTACATCATTTCATTTGCTTTCTTTAAACCAATCCCTTCTTACAACACACATGTGCATGCGTACACAGACACACACACACACACAAAGAACTGAAGACTTTCTAACAAAACATAAACTTGATCATATTGCCCTGCTACTTAAAAATGCTCAGTGATCCCTCACTTCCCTGAAAGCTAAAATTCAAATACTTTAGCACCTTCAAATTCAGTTCCAGCAAACATGTCCAGAGATTTCAGTAGGTATATATTCTTTTATCTCTGCCATCTTCTAACACACATACATTTTCATTTTTCTCTGAATAAGGTTCATTGCAGACACAGGATTATTAATAATCTCTAATCTTTGTTCATCTGTCTCATATTATCCTTAATTTGAGTTTCTTATGTGGAGAGAAATGATTTGCTTCAAGGCAATGTTAAGTCTTTTCTAATCTGTCTTCTCACAATAATTTATGGGTTAATTCATCCAGTCAATCCATCAATTATGCACTCAATAATTATCACCTACAATGTGTCAAACACTGTCTTGCACTCTAGGAAAAGCTGTAGCAGTGAACAAAGGATATACGGTCCCTGACTACTTGGAATCTAGGAAAAAACAGACCATTTGTATTAGTCAGCTTTTTGTTACTATAACAAATACTTGGTATAATTAACTTATAAAGACAGAAGATTGTTTTAGTTCAGAAATTTGGAGATTCAAGTCCATGATTGACTGGCCCTAAAGCTTTGGGCCTGTGGTGGAACTTCATGACAGGGCCATATGGCATAACTAAATTGCTTACCTAAAATTAAAGGGAGAGAAAACAGAGAAAAGGGACTCTAATATCCACCCCCCTTAAAGAGCAAAACTCCAATGACCTAAAGACCTCCCTCAATACCCCCTCTTAAATGTCCCACCACCTCCTGGAGGCGGCAAGTGGAGGACCAAGCCTTTAACATATGGACCTATGGGGAACACACCAGATCAAAAGCATAGCAAAGTCCATAAGCAAATTAGTAAAGAATACATCACTGAAAATTGTTAAGTGCTGTAAAGAAAATGGACAAGAGACAAAAAAAAAAAAAAAAAAAAAAAGCAAGGGAAAACCCACTTTAGATTAGAAGCATTAGCATTTAGTCAATGTTCCTGCTGCAAGAGACAGGTGTGGCCCTGCTGGGAGAAGTCCCTTCAGCTGCAGCATGATTCTGAAAAGAAAGAGCACCTGAGATGAAGGTGGAGGAGAGAGGTGCAGTTGGAGGGAGGTGTAGGATCTGTAGCTGTGGGCTACATAGTGTCAAGGAGTGAGTGTCCCCTTGTGAAAGTGAAGAGAACACACTGAACTATCTCACAGAAGGGAGCGAGTAGATAACCTTTTAAAGAAAATGATCTCACTGTGTAGGTGGGGGAAAGGTATCCAGAAACTAGTCCAGAAGCAACTCTAGTTTTATTAAAATGTGGATTTGGACCATAACCCTGATACAGTCCCAAATGCCTTTATCAAAAATGGGCAAATCATGGAAGATCCAAATCTCTAGTCTACAATCTCTTGAAATTGTGGCTCAGAGGAGCCCCCAAAATGTTCACTGCTACCTGTCAGATGGACGCTATGCAGACTTGGGGTGTATGAGCTCATCATCACTGAAAATAAATTTCTTTGAGTAATATAAAATCTCATGATAGAACACTTTATAGGGAAATTTACAACATTGAATGTAAAATTCAAACTCAAAATGGAGTCACTCTGGCTCAGGCCTGCACATATCTGCTAACCTGCTTTTTGTGCTTCTATGATTAATCCTTTGCTATGCTTGTTTCTCACAGATGGGGCCAAACTACAGGTTGTCAGATCCCCTGGCCAGTTACCTAAAGTTCCAGGAACTGAAAAGGGACATAGGAGGTACCGTCATGGTTGAACTGTAAATAACTATAGATTGAATATCTGCCAAATCACGTTTCCTAAGTCATGTAGCTAGCCTACCCTATGATAACCTCAGAAACCCTCACTTCGAGGTCACTCTCTGAAGGAAAGGAGAGCTGACCCCAATCGATTGGCCTGTGTGCCTATTACCTCAATACACTTTGGTGCTTCTGCAGAGTTGTCTGGGCTGCACTTCTTGGGGAGAGGTGTGGGTGGGATGCAACAGAGAAGGCAATAGCAATATGCATATTTGTATAAGCCTACACATTCAGATAAATTCACTGCTGTTGTTTGAATAGGTTTTTCGTCTTCAAAATCCACATTAGAGTGCATTCCCCATTGTGATATTAAGAGGATGATAAGCGGATGGAAACCTATTTGGACTAAGGTGTTCAGAGGTGTGGACTTTGGGAGGCAATCAGGATTAGATAAAGTCATCAGGGTGAGTCCCAGTGAGGGAATGCTGGTGGCTTTATAAGAAGAGAGTCAGTCAATAGAGATGTGGACATGCAGTGCATTCCTGGTCTCTCGCCAGGTGACACCCTGCACTGCCTCAGGACTCTGCCGGCAAGATGATCATCTTCAGAAACATTTGCTTAAAATTTATTCAACCTGTGGCATTGCATGATTAGGAATAGGAATATGGACTAATAAACTAATGACAGTGGCATAAACAACAGCTATGAGTTGGCAAATCATATTCATAAGAAAATGTGTCAAATAGCAAAATGTATAAATTCACATCATTTTTATTGGATGTGAACACCCAGTTTGATAACTGTGGTCATCTGAAACAGCAGGACAGGCACCCCAATATTTTGATAAAAAGGATAAAAAATAAAGTTGAGTCATGACTGCACATGGAGTTGATCAGAGCCAAGCCATTGAGAACTTCTACCTGTGATAAATTCTGATGTGGAGAAAGGACATGTCTTCATTTATTAAGAAACTTTTGATATTTTCACACACAGGCAGTGTTGGCACACAAAGTTACTTTTGTGGAGTGAAAGATGCATGAAACAAACTAGAACTCTCTCAACGTCTTCACACAATTCATGCCTGCCGTATTGGAAATGATGTGAAGATGAAACACACAGAGGAACAAATTAAAAACAATGCTGGCCATTTAAAACAGTGAGAAAAATACTAAAAATAGAAGATGAGTATAGAAAATAAAATTTAACATCTGAAAAAGTGAATACATTTTGGACAATTGCAGGGAGACAGTCCATATCAACTTGTTTGCTTTAATGATCTTTACCTATATTTTGCATCAGGATAAATAGCTGCTCTTTTCTTTGACAGCTTGGATCTCCTCAGAAAATATGTGACATTCAGTATGTTCCCCACCTTGTCTACTCAGACTATACACTTATCTCTGGATCACTCTCACAGACTTACACAAAATAATGCTTTACCAGGTTCCTCCACGTGTGTTTCACCTTTCATCACACAGTACACAGCCAAAGCCACACCAATCCCTTCCCCAGAACTCAATTTTCCAACCCTCTTATATAACTGTCTTCTTTAAATGGAAACTGTAGTTTTTGAGATTTAGGTTTTCAGGATTTTAATGTTTGGGAACTTAATCTTTCGGAAGTGTGATTTTTGGAATGTTAGACTTCAGGTATGTTGGTTATTTGATATTTAAATGTATGGGATTATGGTATGTCGTTTGGGAGCGTATCTTTGGGGATTATGATTGGCATTGGTAAAGCACTTTGTTAAATGAGCTTTGCCAAAGCAAGTTGACAGCGGTGGAGTTGCAGGCATTCACTGAACCATAAGGGTTGTCAAATTGAATTAAATGTAGAGATCAGAAAACAAGCCGATTAAATAACCAGACCAGGAGTAAAATAAGAAGGGATTGCCAAGTTCATTGTAAATATTCCTGAGCCTCTGAGATGTCAAAGGAAGGTAAAAATACACAGATAGGACTCTGTTAGTCCTTTTTGATGTTTGGGCAAAAAAGCTATCAATACAAGGAGGAATCAGCCACGTTTTAGTTTGTGAACTGTGTTTCTTGTGCTGAGGACACAAACCCACCATTTTTGGCATCTGAGCCATCCAGGAGGCACCCGCTTACACTGATAAGGTAACACATTTTCTAACACTGAAAGAGTGATCTGTGTTGGTTCAGTAAGTTAAGGCAGTACAAAGCTTTATGACCCACTAGAAGCAGAGCTGAGCTAGAGGCTCACCTGAGCTGCCCAATGAGGAGTAACAGAAATAGACTTTAAGAAAACCATACAGTCTGGATGAAGTTGTCCAAAGCATGTCAGAGACCATATGTAGAAACAGTTCTGGAATATCTTATTAGAGACATATACCGTTAGATTCATGTCACGTTAGTTGTAACAAGTACTGATATAAGGAACATCAGAAGTTTAGAAAATAAGCTTAACAGCACTACCATTGAATAGACTACCTGAGGAAGTTTATCAGAAATTCAGCCATCTAAGTCAACAGCCCTTGCAGGTCCAAAACTACTTGATTTTTCTTGGTTTGCACTGTTATATACATGAAGCATATTCCTCCAACTGAGGAATCGCAGGTCCTTGGCATTGATCCATAAAACTAAAGTCAGCTCACTTCATACCTGCAGGTTCATGGTTACCATAGCACAATTCATAATTGCCAAGCTAGGGATTCAGCATAGGCATCCATCAACAGGTGAATGTGTGAAGGAAAATGTGACACACACACACACACACACACACACACACACACACACACAATGGAGTGCTACTGAGTCTAAAGAAGAAATTACATCATTTGCAAGAAAATGAATGAGACTGTAGATCATCATGTTGAGCCAAATGAGCCAGACTCAGAAAGGTAAGTGCCATGTGTTTTCTCTAATCTGTGCAAGATGGAGTGAAGGAGTCATAAAAACTGAAAGAAGACTACCAGGCTAGAGGAAGGGATTCAAGGGGACAGTAGAAGAGAGGGAAAGGTGTGTTATTGGAGAGTGAAACCGATCAAATAATATTATATGCATGTACCAATATACCACAATGAAACCCATTATTCTGTGTAATTAAGATGTACCAATAACAATAAATATTGAAAAAATGGAAATCACAGAGGACTCCCTTGGCTCAGTTTCACTTCTGAAGCATGACTGCATAGTAAGTGAATTTTACAAATAACTGTGGCTCACATTTTAATTCCATCATCTATATTTGCTTAAATTGAATCCAGCCATTTTCTCCTGATGCTGAAATAAATAGGCAAATAAAAGTGTAATTTTGTTTACTGAATAATGGCTGCATGTGTTCTTATAGTATTTCTAAGCATTTATAGGCATTAATTTCAATAGAATTTTGAGTAATTGTAGATTTTCTCATGGCATATGACTTTCTAATCACAAGTTTACATTCTGGTCATAAAGGCTACATAAATCTTGGTTGTTCAAAGAGTAGTGCCCCTGTCCAAACAGCTAATGCATGAGTAAGGAAAACAAGAGAGCAGGGGGAGTGAAGCAATTGACCCACCCTGCATTGGACCATAGCTGCAGATGCCAAGCTGTGACTGTCAACAAGAAAGTTAGAGGCTCTCTATTCAACCAACTCACTGGGGTTAGCGCTCATGCACTCTTTACTAGGAGAGAATAATAGACAACCTAGCAAACCATAGGGTAATTTATCAGGTAGAGATGTTCAGAAACACCTGCTTGCTGCCTAATTTGGAACTCATTGAGCAGGCTCCTTGCATAAGTCTGCAGGCCCCAGGAAAGGAACACAGAAGGACCTATGCAAAGTTATGGATCAAGCCTACAAAGTACTTACTAACTGGACTCTATCCTCCTGAAAAAATATACTGCTCTCATGTCAAAATTACTATTTTTCTTTTCACTTTTGATCATTTTTCTGAGCCTCACTTTCAGAGTTTTCATGTATATCCAATCTTTCCACACACACTTGTTCTCAATGATTTGCACAATTAAAAATAAAATGAATTACAGAAGAAGGGTAAGCAATTTCATAATTATTGTTCATCAAAAGTGAATGATGGAGATGGGTGCGGTGTTGCAAGCCTGTAATCCCAGCACTTAGGGAGGCTGAGACAGGAGAATCACAAGTTCAAAGCCAGCCTCAGCAAGAGTGAGGCGCTAAGCAACTCAGTGAGACCTGGTCTCTACATAAAACACAAAATAGGGCTGGGGATGTGGCTCAGTGGTCGAGTGCCCCTGAGGTCAATCTCCAGTACCAAAAAAAAAAAAAAAAAGTAAATGATGGGGCTGGGGTTATGGCTCAGTTGTAGAGCACTTGCCTAGCAGGTGTGAGGCACTGGGTTTAATCCTTAGCACCACATAAAAATAAACAAATAAAATGAAGGTATTGTGTCCATCTACAACTAAAAAAAAATTTTAAAAGTAAATAATGGTGTTCATCTAAAAAAATAAAAAATTAAAATTATTCCTAATGTAAAATATTATTCTCCAAAATATTCAAACTTCTCTATTAAATTCGATAGGCAACATAGAAACTATAATTGACAAAAATAAAAATTTAAATAACTTATATGCAGTTGTGTTATTTTTAATAGTATGTTCAATATTATTAACTACTTTACAAAAAATAAGCTGTGACTCTAACATCCATTGTATATCTAGTCACCAATATAAAAATCAGAAGCACACTTCATTTATATGCAAGAGCTAAAAAATCTTCTTCTGTAAAGGACCAGATTGCAAATATTTTACACCAAGTAGCTCTTAGTATAACAGCAACCATATGTAATATGTAAATGAATATATGAGGAAGTAAGGGTGTTATGGGAAGAAAGAGGAAGACAGAGAGAAAGAGAATGAGAGAGAGCGAGAAATGTGAAAGAAAGAGGGAAGGAAGGAAGGAAGGAAGGAAGGAAGGAAGGAAGGAAGGAAGGAAGGCAGGCCCTATTTTCAATAACAGCAGAACAGGAAAGATTTTGCCAAAGATCCATAGTACCTGGTCATATGAAAAATTACATATATAGAAATTTATGGGTAATATGAAGTGTTTAGTATTAGAATATGCTCCTCTGGCCATCATATGCACTGTGGTAAATACCACACTAATTCATGGGAACTTCCATAAACACAAAGGGATGTGAAAACTTAAAGAAAATGCTTGTGACAAAATGCAATCATATAACTGAAATTAAAGATTTGAGAGGGAAATTAATTTGATTTTTCTTTTGGCATTTACACTGCCCGAATCCTTTCAATCTGATTTTGAGCAAGGGACAGCATACCTGCCAACATTTTGCAATGATAGAAATCAAGTTATCTTTTGTTTGAGGATATACACAAGAGCTAGAGTGTTTTCTTTGAATGGTGTTGCTAATACCACACCTGTTTAGTGCTACTGTAAAGCTATGCCAGTGTAAAAGCCAAATCATGACTGCTCAAAGTACCTAGGTGTTTGTTAACACATTTATTTTATGTGTGTATGCCCTGTGGGACCTAAGTAAAGGTCATTCTCATACATACAATTGGATTTAGCAGAAACTAACAGATTTCCAAAAAACAGCCTAATAGAACTTTCCAGTGTAATCTCTGAAACCAGAGGATGTCTTAGACTCATAGTACTCTAGCAACAACTTAAACATCACTTGTTCTGATCAAATATACATCAGGAGTTTGCATTTGGTCTGAAATATAATAACAATACCTATTTATTGAAATAATTGTTTTCACTCTCCAATTCATTCTAAACAAAGGTTATAGATCAGCTTCCTTCCAACATCATGGTTGCAGAATAGCAGGGCAGAGAAAATAAACATGAGACCATGAAGGTAACAGAAGCTCAAGCTCTTTGATCTGAAATATGATAAAGCTGATATGACATACCAATCAGTTACTGACATCACTGTGGCATTTCGTGCCCACTTCTCATACCACTCTGGGCCTTGCTGATGTGTGGATTCAAGCTACATTCCAACTTACTAGGATCTCAGACAACTGTTCTGGATAGGAAGCCACATTGATAAACACTCTAAGGCAGGAACGCACATGGGGAAAGACTCCACAGCAATGGAAATTTGCTTCAAACACAAAAATGAGTCGAGCGTCGTGGCACACACATTTAATTCCAGCACTTTGGGAGGCTGAGACAGGAGAATCACAAGTTCAAAGCCAGCCTCAGCAATGGCGAGACACTAGGCAACTCAGTGAGACCGTGTCTCTAAATAAAAACACACATAAAAAAATTGAAAATAGGGCTGGGATGTGGCTCAGTGGTCAAGTACCCCTCAGGTCAATCTTCAGTACCAAAAAAAAAAAAAAAAAGGTCAAGTCATTTAAAAGCATTCATGGTACTAAAGGTAGTTTAACTAATGGATGGTCAAACATGGCAGATGTGCAGAATAGGATTACTCTTTCCCTTGAATCTGTAACTGCACAGAAGAAAGTCTCACAGCTGATCATGGCAGTTGCTATTTGTTCACATGAAGGAAACGTTACCACATGTCAAATACCAAACTAGTTGCATGTCATTCATTATCTCATTCAGTGCTAACAACTCCCCACCTTTATCAGATTAGGAAAATGAACTTCAGAAATTTTAATTTGTTTATATATGTAAAGGTAAAGACACAAATAGATGTTTGTTAAACTCAAAGCACATACTACTGCAAAGCTCAGTAGCATAAATTACACAACCATCCGAGTAAATTAATGAGCTTGGATTATGATTGTAACTTCTAGCTACTACCAAGAGCAGAGCCAACTTCAGGTTCCCTGTGAAGTCCTCAGAGACCTTCCTGATAGTCCCTCAACCCTCAGCTCTTGCCCTTGCTCTTATTCATCTGGCTCCTTCTGTTCTAGTGTGACACTTCTTTCTTTCAAACAAATCCAGATTCTCAGTTAGTTGGCTTGCTGGGTGGAAAACAAAGTTCCACTAAACTATTAACAATTTACCATGCTGCTCCTCCTTGAAATAGAAACAACCATTAAATTCCTTCCAAACTCATTTTTACAAAGGGTTTCAGAAGGTATATTTTAAGATTCCTTTGAGATACAGGAAAATAATTACCAATAGTGAAATGATTTTTTTTAAAAAAATAACATTATGAGGGTGAAATTTGCAGAGTATGATTTCCTGATATACATGCATTATATTTGTAATAAGCAATGCATTCATTTACCACTTGACCCCACAATAAGTCCAAGCAAATATGCTTTGAATATAAAGAAAAAAAGTTACCATTCTTTTTTCTTTCTTTTTTTGGGGGGGTGGATAATGTAAATTAAACCCAGGGATGCTTAACCACTAAGCCATTTCTTCAACTCTCCCTTTTTTAAATTTTTTTTTTTTTTTTAATTTTGAGGCAGGGTCTCGCTAAGTCCTTAGGTCCTCACTGATTGTCTTCAACTTGCCATCCTCTTACCTGAGCCTCCTGAGTTCCTGGTATTATAGGTGTGGGCCACCAAGCCAAGCAAGAGTTACATTGTTAATATCTTCAGGAATTAGACACTTTTTGCACCATGTATTTCATGTGCCCCACTCCAAGATGCCATGAGTAACATTATTTATGGATTTGCCACAAGAAATTATGTAACTCTGAACATTGAGCTACATAGTTTAAAGAAATCTAAAAATGATTATAGTCTCTCACCACCAAGGTGAGCTATAAATAATATACCTAGAGTTTAAGATATAAAATAGTCCTAGAACAAAAAAAAAAGGGAAAAAAAACCTGGCTACATTATTTCCCTTATTAACAAAAGCTATGTGATCTGATATTTAAGTTGGGCTTTGGATTTAATATCTATTAATTCCACAAGAGAGAGCACTATTCCCCAAACTGGTGATCAGATGGATATTGTGTGAACTTCTCTCAATTGTGTCTTTCAATTTGAGCAAGTACAGCCTCTCATGTGTCATTGTAAAGGGCACATTTAATTCCCTTCCCCATATCTTCTAGGTATTTACATTAGTAACTTTGCACCATAATTGTATTTTATAAAGCCCAAGACTCATTTAAATGCCAGAAAATTATGCCGAAGGGATTTCATTTACCACTGGCTGTGTAGGGGATAGAGTTATACAACCCCGATTAATGCTAATGGGAGTTCATGAATAAATCCTCAAGAATACAGAGAAAAATGTATCCCAAGAAGGACATGAAATGAAGACAATAGTCTCACCAGAGCAAATTAAATGGCAGTTTGATTTTCTGAGCTAATACCTCATAAAGAAGAAGTCACTTGCACTTACAATCACTGAAGAACAGTGATTTTTTATTAACAATTCTCATATCTCTTAGGCAACTTAACTTATAACTTGCACAAATAGCAATCTTTTATATTGGCAATTACCTATAGTTTCCCAATATGTAATGACCTGAGGGCCATTTATATGATGTTCTGGTTCTTTGTAATGGTAATTGAATGAGTTTTTTAATGATAAAATACATTTTAAGAAATAAATCACCAAGGAAATATGTGATTGTAGATTTAATGCCATATATTAGAAAGTACAGTCTATGTGACCTTCCATAAATAATAGAACTGGACATTTCCATGTGGTTTATTGGTAAATGGTACAATGACTTTTAAAATGAGAGCAATTTTTTAAAACTAAAATATGATTATATATTAATTATCCAAGTCTTTCTCACCAGGTTCTTAAAATGTTTAAAAAAATTATCAACAATTAAAATTTACACTTTTTATTTTGGATGATTCTTGTATCTATGTTTTTTTCCCAACATAGAAATAAATTCTTTACATAGTATTGTTGTGATATTTCCGTAACTGATTTTATTATTTCATTAGTTTAACAGGTTCATCTTTATATATGATGAAAATAGAAATATACATTTATTTATTGTGAAATGTAGGCCTTCCGATGTAAACACACTGTGTTGACATTAGTTCTATATAAACTTAAGTATCCTTTCAAAGAAGTTATATATTCTAAGTATGTTAATAAAAAGGGATGACATTTGAACATAGAATACCTCTTACTAAAAATGAATTGCTTAATTTCTCAACCAGTGAAATATAATGTAATGTCAGTTCATGGGCTGGGGTGGTAGCTTAGGGGTGGAGTGCTTGCCTAGCATGCAAACACTGCACCAGCACTGAAAACAAATTAATTCTTGGAGTTAGGGATATAGCTCAGTTGGTAGAGTGCTTGCTTCCCATGTACAAGGCTCTGGATTCAATCCCCATCACCACAAAATAAATAAATTCTTAATTCTATAGTTGGACTTTCCATTTTGCTACTCCGTTTATCTTTACTCTATGTAAGACTGAGGGACAGTACTGTAAGTTCAAGGGGCACAAAGATGTCAAATACAAATAACCATGTTTAAATGGTTGTTTAAATACATTACTTGGTATCATGGGCAGTAGAACAAAAGAGATTGTGCTTTAGGATCAGGCAGTTTTAATTTGAGTCTTAGACCTGATACTTAGTAGTCATATCTCCTTAAACACATTACTTAGACTTAATGAGCTTTGGTTTCCTCATCTTGTATATTGAATGAATAATAAACACAGGGATTATTTGTTAAAGTAATTAGACATAATAGGGAGGTAAATACATAGCAATGATTACTGAAGCACGTGTTCATTGTGAATGGTGGTTGATAGTTCCTGGACATTCTCAACCTCCCTAATGAGACTTATATACAGCAGACTGAAATCAGCCTCCTCTGAACCCACTGAGTCTGAAATATGGCTACCTTTATTTGCCACCTCTGAACCGCCTCTAATTTAGTTAAGGAAAAAGCACCTGTTTCACCACTATCATGGAAGTCATCCAGTCCCCAGCTCTTTCCTGTTGCCATAATTGGATTCCCCACCCTAGCTTTGAGTGGCACCTAAATAGATAGTGAGATAAATAGTAACTCATCTTAAAACTCCCCGGTGACTACACTTGGCATGACAAATTAAGTACTCATTTCATTCAAAGTACTGGAACAAAGAGTTTCAGGAGAATAATAGGGGGAAAAAGTGAAAAAAGATTGATCTTCTACTGTTTCAACCCTCCTCGCTGCCGCACACACCAGCAAACTCCACGTGTTGGAACACAAGACCCCATATACTTGCATAGTGCAGATGTGCTTGCTTGAGATGAGTGAGGAAGTGTCACCCTTGGCTGATTCTGTCCACAGCTATTTCAGAAGCTCTTTCCCCAGGGGAAACCAGAGCACTAGGTATGGAGTAAAATAAACAATTGTACACAGCAGTGAATTCGGCCTGTTCCCAAGACCCCCTTCCCACAAGTGTGATCTTATTTAAGGCTATTGCTTCTAATGGAAGTGATGCCCAGGAGCCCATCTCTCATAGTTCTTATATTAGCATCCCTCATTGGCTGGGTCATTTCTAAGGCCATTCCATTACAAGCAAGGGACATTTTTGTTGAGGATGTTGATTCAACTGTTTTGTGAAGCCAAGTGTGGAGCCCTGAAGTACCAAAAAGAAATAAACTGTAATATGCATAAAATCATCCACACCTTTCACTCTGAGGAAAGCACTTTACAAACCAAATTTCCCATCTTTCCATTAGACTTATTTCCCTTTCTCCCCAAGGAGGCCTCATCATAACTACATTCTGGAAGAACTCCCTCATACTCTCTTTGATGTTGAAAACAGAATAGTTGCAATTTAACTCTGTTCCTTTTATCTCTTGGGAAAATGAAGAGCTGGCTGGTTTAGCCTAGTCCTAGCTTCTATCACAGAGGAAAAATAAAAAAGTAAATAAAGAATCACACCCCAAAGGGTGGATAAGGGTGGTACTGGAAAAGGGCAGATAAGGATGGATAAACTGTATGTTGATGTTAGCATGGATCTGAGCCCTTCAAGTGTCTCTCATGTGTTTATTTTATAGATCTAAAAACTTGTTTTTTAGATTCATCATAGCAGGTATGTCTTCTTTATGGTGAATATTTTAATGCAAAAAGAAACAGAGTAAGATCTGTCCTCTGTGGTCTCTCTGCTTCCTACATACTATTACTCCTTATAAAGGGATGCCAACTGGGGCTTTATGCCAGAGTCATAAAAGCAAAACTGTCAAGGAGGAAAAATATTTGCTTTCTGTATGATGAGCTTGTGCAAACCTTAGGGTGGTAATGAGTGTGAGCAATAGTACCTCAGCTTTTCCCTTTAGTAATCATATTTCCAATGATGCTTTTTAAATATTAATTTATTTTGCAATTTTTATTTTCCTTATCTATAAGAGTACCACATGTGCTACACAATAAAATCTAGTCAGTACTGTAGGAGATAATGTGCAAATGAAAACCTATTTCCCTTCTCAGAGAAACAGAAGTTAGTTTTTAGGTCTCTATATAATATTAAAATATATATGCAATTTTAATAACTATAAATATTATACACTGGCATTTATCTATTAATTTGTCAAGATTAAACAATTTATTTTGATTGAACAAGTTCATTCTTATCACATTTTCTTTCTGGTGCCTTCCAAATATTTGTTAACAGTACATACATACATTTTGATTTTTATTCTATTCATAACCCTTATATTTGAATGTAACATGATGAAACTATTTATTCAGATGTTTTTAAAGAACATGCCATGACTGTTGAAAAAAAGACAAAAGAGAGAAAATATATAAATGTATTTAGTTTGCATAAACTGTATTTATATAATTGTCATTTATTTCCTTGTATTCTCTTACAATAGTCATTGAGATGGTATACCTGAAGCCAGCTGCCTAGTTAACCACATATTTGTTATTAAGATTTCCTTTTAGGGCTGGGGTTGTGGCTTAGTGGTAGCATGCTCATCTTGCATGTGTGAGGCACTGGATTTGCTCCTCAAGTACCACATAAAAATAAATTTAAAAAAATAAAGATTGTGTCTATCTACAACTAAAACAAATTTTTTTAAAAAGATTTCCTTTTAAAGACATATTTCTGGAAATCCAAATATTTCATGTTTTAACTTGTATATCTTAGAATTGTCATTCTTTTTGCCCTCCCAAGTTTATTTTCTTGGATCCCGAGTACCCCTTAAAACATACAATATCTCACAAGTAAATACGCAGAAACACCTGCAAGGGCTACAACATCTGAGCCTTGTGAGGTCAGCTGGGCTTCGTTTCACACTCACACTTGATTGATTGCCTGGCTGGTACTGATTCTTCTGCATCCAGTTTGCCTGTGTGTTCATCCTGGTCCTTCTGGATGTCCATTCATATTAATCAATGAAGGACTGTTACTTAAAATTCATTGATAAAATGGGTGTGCTTTTTAGCAACGCATATTATAGCTATTGCAGTTTTATTTTTAAATCTTATTCACTTAGAAATACAGTAGCTCTTAAACACCTGTTACTTATCAATACATGCGTTTTAGGACATGCTTTTGGTCATTGTAAGATTTTGTAGAAACATGCATATTGTTTTGTAAAAATCAGTCTGTACCTTTCTTTTCATTTCTATTGGGCCAACACCTATTGTGATGTTCATCTCCTCCGCATAGGCTTTATAATACATCTTCACTTCTCTTTTTGCCATCAGCCAGTATCAATTCATCTTAAATTATAAAATAGACTTTTTAGAAAAATTGCAATGAGACTGCTGTGGTCATTCCTATAGTGAAATAGAGGAAGCAGATCAGAAATACCATTTACTTTTCTCCCATCAATTAACTTAAATATTTTTGGAAGCTTGTGCACTATAGTAGGAATAGACATCACAAAGGGACATTGCTATGAGAAGAATATCACTGGGTATAGCCATTTCCTTCACACATAGTGTCCAGTGGGGAAGACCGACTTTGAAACTAAGGGCTTTTTGATTGGAAGGGGTGCAGCCCAACTTCCCAGGCCCAATTGCTTTCCATGAAAAAACTGGAAAAGAATGAGGTGCTGAAGTGCGTGCTTACGTGAATTGAGTTCCTAGTAGCCTCAGGAGGTGTTATAATTAACCTGTTTGCAGTGTTCAGTTGGAGGATGATAGAATTTTATTCAGGTCTATTTCCAAGGTAATTTTTGAAGTTTAAAAGTAGAAGAACTCAATAAGCATTGTTCTCACTGGGAGTCATTCCAGTTCTACCTAAGCTTTCATGTAAAGACAGGATTTGGGAAACACTGAGTAAGATAATCCTTTTAAGTCTTTCTGTTGATTAGAAGCAGTTCAATTTATGCCTGGGGCAAATTATTCAGAAAGAAACTCTAAACAAACTTTTTTGATGAGTCTTGCTCCTGGAGTTTAAAAAACATTTTAGAGAATTACATTTTGATATATATTGGAATATGTATGTGTTTTAATACATCCAAAATCTTTTACAACTTCTTCTGTAATGATGCCTTGTCCTGATGAGGGAATGGCTTCACCCACTCCAGAAGGGTGCAGAGCCCCATAGCCCCTGGACCCCTGGTCAAGGTTACATTAGTAACTGAGACCATGCTTCCAACTCCACCAGTGCTCACCATGTGATGGAAACCTTTTCCTGGTTTTTTCTAAGACCACTCCAGTCATTGATCCATTCCCATGTGAGTATCAATCATGTCAGTCTGAGAGACTAGAGATGGCACTCAGATGTACCAGGAGGAGGCCTCTCTAGACCTCTGCTGCCCTGTCCTGGCACTTCCTGGCTCACTCCTGAGCCTTCATTGCATGAATTATCCCATTCCCCATCAGTAGGTCCTACAGTTTTGGAAGATAATATGAGTTTCAAATAAGCAGAGGAATTACACTGTTTAGACTTCTCATGTGTAAAAAGGTACTTTAAGAGAGAGGAAAGAGCTGGTTTTAGGAGCAGACATGAATTGACAACAATACTTACTGCCATTATGTCACCTTAGCAACCACCCATCTTTCATTTGATTGCCCATTAACAAGTATGGTAATGCTCTTTTCAAATAAGACATCTCAAAATGTTTCCAATTAAAGGATATCCAGAAACATCACCAAGTATATCAGTATGTTCTGAGCACTGTGGAAGCAACTAACAAAAGCACGTGTGTTAATTACCAAGATGATTGCAATTCAGGTGGCAGAGAAGTCAATGATTTTGATATCACCAGTGTTACATAAGAAAATGAATGAGGCACCAGATTAAAACCTGAAGCTATTGAAATTATAATTTCAAATTCTATAGGAAAAGTATTTTTACCAGGTACCAAATAGCACTGCAGGTACACACTGACAGGAATGGTAAAACACACACACGCACGTGTGCACCTGGGGAAGGAAGGCAAATGGAAAATCCTGGATGGACAGGAGCAAAGATAAATATCATTAGGACAAAGTTAATCTGCAGCTATTGTTTGGTTTGACTTGCTGCTTTGGGGAAGAATTTCAGCCTTTGCCAGGATGTGTGAAACTCAGTCCACACACCGAGTCATGCCCAAAACAAAGACATTGAACTCTGTGATTTAACTTACTTTTTGTCTCAGAGACATCATTTTGTTGGCCAATTTGGAAATTAAACCTAACTGGCAATCCTTGCTCAGTCCCTAGCCTTTTCCGTCACCCAATGTGGACCTGATGCTCCTTTGGGGCCACCTAGACCTGCCTCTTCTGCACCATTCTTGGGTCATGGCATCAGGTTCCCATGGCTCCAGGGTCCTACCACTTCCTCAGGGCAAAGCTAGTGAGCTCTTTCATCATAGAGACTCATGATTTGGAACCCTTCAGAGATTTTGAGACACTCCCCATCTCTTATTCCAAGATAACCCTCTCATCTATTTTTACCATGAAATTTTAGCTTTGTACTGAAGTCTACATTAACAGAGATGATTTTAAGTTAAGGGAATAGCCTCTATTTGCAATAGGTTTTATAATTCATCTAGTGCTTGTGGAACAGTAATTATTATAAGACATGACCAACACTTAAAATGTTTTGACAAATATTTATTGCATATCTGTTATTAAGTAAAAAGTACTGAAGGCCATTGTTTTGGATATGCTCCTACACTAAGCCCAACAAAGCAGATGGATTCACTCATGCTAGGAACCATCAAGTCACACTAAATATAAAATAGGTCAGTTTTCAAAATTGATTGGAGAGTCACAGCAAACAATCAATACAATTTTGGTCCCATTTCTGCTTCTTCAGCACTTTCATCTGTCTTAAGCTCACTTCTGCTCAGCTCATTGGAGCAACTTTTCTACATCTGTTCAGGGGATTCTGCCTGATTCACGGATCACACATACAAAACAATTAGATTGTTAAGATAATCTTTTGAAATTTTGTATTTTAATGTTACTGAGGGCTAGATATATATGTAAGTGCTTAGATTCTAGCAGGAGAGGTAGACAATAAACAAACTAATAACATAATAAACAATGTGGTGGATTTAGAGTTGGTAGGTTCTGTGATGAAGGGGAGAAGACAGGTGAATTTCACCTTTAAATAAGGCAGGCTTGATAGGCATGAATAATCAGTTATGTAAAGAAGGCAAGTCATGAGGTCTTCAGAGTACTATAAGGAGAGACATTGGTCAATAAAGTCAAGCAGGGTGGGAATCTTTTTTGTGTGTTTTGAAGAACAGCAAAAATCAGTGGCTGAACCTGGCTGTACTACAGGAAGAAGGAGGTGAGATAAGAGAGATGCTGCAGGCCAGACCATGAATGACCTTGATGGCCTCTGTTGTAAGGACTTGGCATTCACTTTTGGTGAAATGGGAGCCATTGGAGAATGCGGAGGGGCTCTTAAATCCTTTAAAATCACGCAGTGGAGCTGGGCATGGTTGTGCACACCCATAATCCCTGGAGGCTGAGGCAGGAGGATTGCAAATTCTAGGCCAGCCTCACCAACTTAGTGGGACCATATCTCAAAAATAATAATAAAATAAGAAAAAAAGAATAGGGGTGCATTTAGTTGCAAAGTGACCCTAGGTTCATTCCTCAGCACCAAAGAAAGGCATGTATAAAAATAAATAAAAACACAGTGGATACACTGCCCTCCTGATATGTTCATATATGCTGTTCCAGAAGAAAACAGAAAAAAAAATATTTTAAAGTTAACATAATAAAATTTAAACATTTTATTTTGGTGCTAAGGATTGCATAGCACCAAGGCCCCTTTTTTCTAAACATAGAAGGTAATAAAATACAACTTAATAGCCCTTCAGAACAACTAGAAGAGAAAAAGCTGCATATTATGGTATTTTCAAAGGACTCCAGTGCAAGGTGAGCTCCTCTGCCAATCAGGAACAAGAGTCCTAAGCTTCCAGGTGGAGCTTACCTTTCACTTGACAATCAGCTGGCAGTTGCATCTGGGCCAGGGAAAGATAAGCCACCAGCCACTGTATTGGCTAAGTAAGATTCACAGCTAACGAATTGTACTTAGCCAATGTAGTACAATTCCATGTAGTCCATTTAGGAGTGTTGTGTGTAATATCACCAACACTACAGAGAAATATTTCATCCTCAAAAGATCACGTGTGTTTAGAATATTTATAGTCATACTAATCAGGTAACCACTTGGAAATTGGGCTCTGCATATGCATCTTTATGCCCAGGTATGGGAAAAAATAAATAGCTGTTTATCAAAAATAATAATTTTAATTATGATTAATATTCATTGAGTTGTATGTTTTTATGTGGAATACATGGAGATCTTCATTTACTAGCTGTGAAATAATTCTGCATAATTGTTTTTCTGTAGTTACTAAAGAAACTAAGGAGGAATTTTGTTATTGCTTTGTTTATTTCACTGGACAAGCAAAAATACTGAGAAAGTACAGCTATGGCATTTTGTCTAGCATTTGTAGCTATTGTAGCAATTTTTCAAATATTGTTATTTAACAGTGTCTGAATTATTTTATTGATGACTAGATTGCAATGATCTCAAAATAAATTGCTCTAATAATTGTTTATATTACTTAAAGAAACTTAAGAGAGTCTTGAACAAAGATGTTGAGTAAATGTTTAAATGTGATTTTAAGACTTGCACTCAGAATTAATTGTTTTCCTCACGTGTACTGCCATTCTCTAGGGATAGTATAAATCTGATAAATTCACTACATATGTGGGTAATCCTCTTCTACCATCTTTCATGCCAAACAAGGGGTGTAGACTAATATGACAAAGGATAAAATTCCAAAGGACAAGAAAAAAATCATAAAAACTAAGAAGTTAAGTAAAGTAAAAATAAGGAGGAAAAAATGGGGTTGAAGATGTATAGGGTAATTGTTTTAATTGTAAAAGTGTAGACATTGTTAACTGTTCCCTTTTTATGGCAGAACGAACCCTCTCCCCACCCCCAACTTCAGACCTTGATTCTTGCAATCAGGTCAGAAACATTTCAGACGTGTCATTCTGAGTAACCGGAATGAGTTTATTAAAGGATAGGAAAAGGGAAAGGAGATACTCTCAAGGGCGAGAGTGCGTCCTCTCAGAGAGGGAGAGTGTGCCTCTCCTATGCTCCAGTTTTATTGAGGATCACTGGGAAGCTTCCAGAGAGTCCTGCCAATGTCCACTTCTTATTTTTTAACTGACAGCAAGGTGACATCAGACTTTCACATCCCCACAGCCATGGCAACTCTAGGTCACCTTGGCCCATGCTGACCGATTCTACAATTAGAATTCTTAACCATACATCCTAACAGATTTTATAGTTAGGAGGAACTACTATCTTTCAGAATCTAGTCTGTAAAAAGGATCACAAATTCTCTCCTTTCAAAGTAACTTGGGTTCCTATTATCAATATTATTTCCTGCCTGCATTTCCTTGCAGATTATAAGCAGTTTCCTGAGGAATGATTATAAGTAGTTTCCTTCACTTAGGCCAGGCACGGCTGCAGTTAAATTGCTTTTTGACAAAGAAAGCATGTGAAGGTCAGCACAGGAGGCCCTTTTCATAGAATCATTCTCTTTTCCTTGTGTTTGCACCATCCCCATCTGCCTGTCCCTTAACAAAATGGTCCCTAAGTGTAGTGTTGAAATGCTGCCCATGTTGTGACCTGATGTTCATGGGATCCTGACTCTGTTTCCCCTGGAAGCAATGGTCCAATATTCACCAGTTCTGTGTACATGGTGACTTTCCAGAACACAATTGCCATGGGGAGAATGGACTGCCTGGTGCAGTCTGCATGAAAGGGGCTGATTGAGTGTAAGATAAAGTCCATTTCAGGACTATATTAGCAGAGATGTAAAGGGGAGTTTTATAAATATGATGTCATCAAATGTCAAAACCATAAATGTGTATGTGACTAAAACCAAAGCTTTCAAATATATAAAGCTAAAATATTTTATCAGTTAAAAGAAAAA
The DNA here is from genome assembly GCA_004024805.1 of Geosciurus inauris. Lineage (NCBI taxonomy): Eukaryota > Metazoa > Chordata > Mammalia > Rodentia > Sciuridae > Geosciurus > Geosciurus inauris. Next base: position 15,466 of record PVHX01016607.1, on the reverse strand, counting down.
AAATTTCTACATCTTAGTTTAAACTTTCACCATCCTTTCATCAGCAACTGATAGTACACTAGAACAAAAACATCACTAAAGATTCAAATAATCATCAGTAATATCAATTTTTAGACCAAATTTGATATTTGTGAAGCATACTGTCTAAGAATTGCATAATACACGTATTGAACTGAATGTATATTCACAAATAATGTTTATATGCTGGCCTAAAAACAAATTTCAATAAGTGTAAAAATTCTGTTAGGATATGGAATTTACTATTGGAACAAATGAACTAGACTGGAAATTAAGAAGATATACAGGAAATTACTAAATAATTAGACATTAACAATCTAAATTTTCTATGGTTTGAAGAAGATATCACAAAGGATTCTAGGAATATTTCAAACTGAATGAAAATAAAAATATAGATTCTTCAAAGAAGTATTTGTAAGAGAAAAAAATTGTAATTTTAATGATTATTTTAGAATGAAAGAATGTTTCAAGCAAAGAATAAACCTAAATAATAATAATAAACCTACTTTTATATAAAAGTAGAATAAACCTAAAGAAAGAGAAAATAAGATATAATAATGAGTGTTATAGAAAAAAATGATAGGGAATTTAGATATAACAAAAAGGCTAAAATGTGGTTCTAGAGCAGATCAATATATCTGTGATTAAACTATTCAAGGAAAGAGAGAGAAACAAACTGTCAATATTAAGAAATGAGTCATCACTACAGATCCTCCAAATATTCATTGAATAACAAGAAAATATCATGAAACACATTTGTTATCTAAGATGAAATGAACAAATTCCTTAGCAAATTTAACCTTGAAATTTGATGCAAATTAATGCATAGATCTATACAATTCCAGTTAAAATTACCATAGAACTTTTTGTAGAAATACTGATGGTAACATCTTTACAAAACTACCAATAAACTAGAAAATCTAAACCAGTTTTGTAAGGGAAAACACAGAGGACATACATAACACAACTTTAACACTTTACTGCTGCTATGATTATGGGGGGGAAAGAGGTGTGAGAAAATGTTTGTAAATGGAATAAAAAAGAAACTCATGCAGAAAAGGTCATTTGATTTTCAAAAATGGCACAAAGAAAAATCAATGGAGAAATAAGTCATTTCAATACATGGTGCTGAAATACTTTATATTCATACAGAAGAAAACACAGGAAGAAGTCTCTGCAACTTTCACAGGTGTAGAATTATTAGGACATAAATGTACAAAGGGAAAAAGAAAAAGTGGATAAATTGAAATTAATTGAAATTCAAAACATGTACTGAAAAATACAATATTTTAACAAGTTTAGAACTAAAATAATGGTGGAGCTAATATAATGACAGAAAACTTAAAAGCTAATATAATTTCCTTGCTCATGGCAGGAAAAAAAGGAAAAAGGACTTGCTTCCTGAAGTTTAACTATTTGATAATAAGAATCAATTAAAAATAGTAATATATAAAGATAGGTATTTCAAAAAAGATATGATGTGACTACTAAGTCATGAAAGCATTTTCAACATTATTCAATCATAAATTTAAAAACACAATATAGTCAATAGACCAGGAAAATTTTAAAAACTTGCAGTAACCAAGTATTGGTGAATATATTGAAGAATGCTTATGCAGAGGTAAAATGACACATTCAGTTTAGAAAACAGTGGTGATATTTCATGAAAAGTTCCAGCAGGTACACTCCTAGCTATTTATTAAAGAAGCACAAAAGCATAGATATATGTTTGTAGAAACTTTCTTTAAAATAACATTGGAAAGAAACCAAGAGGTTTCCAACAGGTGAGTGGCTGGACCCACTGTGCTATATCCATTCAATGGAATGTCACTCAGAAAGCAGAGGGCCCCAGATGTATGCAAAAATATGAACCAACTTCAAAATCATTATTTTTTAAATTTTAATATTTTAATTTTTTAATTTTTTTTATTTGTTCTAATTAGTTATACATCATAGCAGAATGTATTTCAATACATGGTATACAAATGGAGCACAACTTTTCATTTCTCTGGTTGTACATGATGTAGAGTCATACCACATATGCAGTCATATATGTACCTAGGATAATGACGTCCACCTCCTTCCACCATCTTTCCTTCTCTCATGCTCCCTCTCCCCATCCACTTTGCCCAAATTCCTCCATTCTCCCCATGCCCCCCCCCATTATGGATCAGCATCCACTTATCAGAGAGAACATTTGACCTTTGGGTTTTTAGAATTGACTTACTTCGCTTAGCATACTATTCTCCAACTCCATCTATTTACCTGCAAATGCCATAATTATATTCTCTTTTAATGCCTAGTAATATTGCATTTTGTATATATACCACAATTTATTTATCCATTCATCTGTTGAAGGGCATCAAGATTGGTTCCACAGTTTACCTATTGTGAATTGAGCTGCTATGAACATTGATGTGGCTGTGTCACTATAGTATGCTGATTTTAAGTCCTCTGACTATAGATGGAGGAGTGGGATAGCTGGGTCAAATGGTAGTTCCATTCCAAGTTTTCTAAGGAATCTTCATACTGCTTTCCATAGTGGTTGCACCAATTTGAGTGCCACAAGCAAAAAAAAAAGTACACATGATTGTACTTTTTTGCCACATCCTCGCTAACACTTATTATTGCTTATATTCTTGGTAACTGCCATTCTGACTGGAGTGAGATGAAATCTTAGCTTTGACTTGCATTTCTCTAATTACTAGACAGTTTGAACACTTTTTCATGTTTGTTGATTGATTATATATCTCTTTCTAAGAAGTGTCTATTCTGTTCCTTAGCCTATTTGTTGATTGGTTTATTTATTTTTTTCGTGTTAAGTTTTCTGAGTGCTTATATATCTGGAGATTAGTTCTGTATCTGATATGAGTAGTAAAGGTGTTCTCCCACTCCATAGGCACTCTTTTCATGTTATTGATTATTTCTTTTGCTAAGAAGAAGCTTTTTAGTTTTTTAGAATCCCACAACTTTTTGAGAGTCCAGATTGAGAAATGTGCTGAGATCCAACTTGGTTTTCCCCCATATGTAATCATAAACTTTTCTCTTGCAGTTTTAAAAATTCTATCCTTATTCTGTATGCTAGGCATTTTCATTATAATGTGCCTTGGTATAAATCAGTTGTAATTTTGTACACTTGGTGAACTATAAGTCTCTTGTATTTGATTTTCCAATTCCTTCTTCGTGTTTGGGAACTATTCTGATATTATTTAATTGAAAAGATTGTGCATTTCTTTGGTTTGTATCTCTGTGCCTTCCTCTATCCCAATACATCTTAGATTTGAACTTTTTGATGTTATCCCATGATTATTGGATATTCTGTTCATGGTTTTTTACCATCCTCACTGTGTGGTCAACTTTATTTTTAAGAGTATATATTTTGTCTTCATTGTCTGAGGTTCTGCCTTCCAAGTGATCTAGTCTGTTGTTGATGTTTTCTATTGAGTTTTTTATTTGGTTTATTGTTTCCTTCATTTCAAAGATTTCTGGTTTTGTTTTTTTTTTTTTTCACAATCTTCATCTCTTTCTTGAAGTAATCTTTTGCTACCTGTATTTTCTCTTATTTCTTTGTTGCAGTGATCATATATGTAATGTCTGTAATTCTAGAAGAGACAAAATCCCATCTTTAGTGACAAAATGAAGCTCAGACTTTGACAAGAACTCAAGATAATGGCATTGGTGAATTTCATATAGTCATGAGGAAATCTGCAGGGCAAAAAGACCCATGGCAATGGAGTCAACCATCTATGGACTGAGACTTTGAAACCAGGGGCACCAAACAAACTTTTCTTACTCTAAGTTTTTCTTGTCAGGTATTTTGGTCCCAGTGATAAAAAAGCTAACTACAACAGAAAATGGCACTGAAAAGTGGGGTCATTGCTGTGACTAATCTGATCATGTAGTTCAGAAGACTTTGGAAGTGTTTTGTAGGAGGAAGTTTGAAAAGTTCAGAGGTGCAAGCTGTAAAGCTTTAGAATGTCATAAGCAAAGTTTGATGGGCAATTCTAGTGGAAACCCAAAATACTAGAATGGTGGTAGGAACGTGGACTGTGTTCTAAAGGTTTCAGAGGAAAATGAAGACTCTAATGCAAATTGAAATAGAGACCACTCATGTTATATTCTGGCGAGAAATGACTACATTGTGCCCACATCCTGAGACTGTGTGAGGCTGCATTTAAAACTGATCAACTAATTGATTTGGCATAGGAAATTTCAAGGCAGTACAGAATTCAATCAGTTGTATGGATATTGCTTGTAGCTTCTAGCCAGGTTTACTGCAAGGATCTGGAGCAGAAAACAGCTAGAGGTTTTTAAAATTTTGCGGTTTGGACAAAAAGTGCATGTAAAGCTAGAGCCAAGTAAGTCTTGATTATTAAAGAGGTGCTAAATACTTTGCACAGAGACAGTAGGAAAAATACCTTAAAGGCATCTCAGGAATTTACAGGACCACAGGCTCCACGGTGTAGAATAGAAAATCCTATTGATAAGATACCATGAAGGCAACTGGCTGTCACAGGGGACTTAAGTTGTTTCACCATAATGAGACATGCAGACACTCTGCAGCTGTGATGCACAGAGACCCTGGTGTTGTGTGAGCTGACAGCAGATCTTGGGATGATCTACATCATGCTAGTTCTGCAGGAATGCAAGATTCTTGAATTGAATCATCGTGGAGGTTTCCACCAAGATTTCACAGGAAGGTCTGGGCAGTCAGACAAAGTGTACCAGGATCAGAGTCCCTGAGGGTTGCCCTGAGAGGGATGTGCATGAATCTGTAAAGGTAAAGCCAAAGCTGGAATGGAGACTCTGGCAATCAAGAGATGCCAATCATGTGGATTGTATGCCAAGGAAAGCTATTCCCTGCAGAGAGAACCAGGCTAAAAGAGAGCTCATGTGGTCCACTAATGTGGAAAGTTGGAAGTTTGATTTAAGCTTGCTTAAAATATTTTTATACCACCTTCATGTTAGAGGAAGCAAATAATAGTCAAAAATGAGAAATTAAATAAATATATTCTCAATAGTTTTGTTAACTGATGCTGAGAAACATTATTCTCTTTCTTTCTTTTTTTTCTGTTAAACAATACTGAGAACAAGAGAGAATAACACAGTTGTTTGCTCCATCAAATACCCTCTCCGGTGCCAAGGATCATCTGCCTGTATCTGTAGGGTTTTGTCTGTCTTCTATAGTATCCCAAGGCTGTTGGGATACATATCTGTTTTTATGCTGGCCACATGGTGTACTTTTTACTATGTAGCCCTGCACTATAATTTGAAGCTGAATATTGTGATTCCTCCCACCCTGCTCCTATCATGCAGAATTGCTTTGGCTATTCTGGGTTTTTTAATGCTTCCATATGAATTTTAGTGCTTTTTTTCCTAGTTCTTCAAGGAATGTTATTTGTATTTTTATGAGGATTGCATTATACTTGTATATCACTTTTGTCAATAATATCACTTTAATAAGCTGGGCACTGTGGCGCATGCCTGGAATCCCAGCACTTTGGGAGGCTGAGACAAGAGAATCACGAGTTCAAAGCTAGCCTCAATGATGGCAGGGCACTAAGCAACTCAGGGAGACCCTGTCTCTAAATAAAATACAAAAAATAGAGCTAGGATGTGTCTCAGTGGTGGAGGAGCCCTGGGTTCAATCCCTGGTACCTAAAAAATGGATCATTTTAATAAGATTCATTCTGCCTGTCCAAGAGCATAGAACATATTGCCATCTTTAATGTATTTTTTGATTTTTTTCTTCGGTGCTCTATGCTTTTCACTGTAGAGGTCCCTAACTTCCTTGGTTAGATTTACTCCTAGTTACTTTATTTTTCCCCAAAGATGTCAAAAATTATGCATGGAGGAAAGACAACTTTTTAAATAAATGTTGCTGGCAAAACTAGATATCCATATGCAGAAGAATGAAACTAGGTCCCTATCTCTCATTCTATACAAAAGCCAATCCAAAGCGTATCAAAGATCCAGGCATTAGACCAGAAACTCTGCAACTGATAGAAAAAATGATAGAATCATCACTACAATATATATGCACAGGCAGCGATATCCTCAATGAGACTCCCAAAGCTAAGAAAATAAAACCAAGAATTCATAAATGAGATGGCATCAAATTAAAAAGCTTTGGGGCAAGAAAGGAAACAAGAGTGTGAAGAGGGAGCCCTATAGAATGGGAGAAAATATTTGCCAGCTACTCCACCAACAGAAGATTAATATTCAAAATGTATGTATTGCTCAAAAAACTTAAGGAAAGAATCAATAAATGGGCAAATGAACTAAATAGAACTTTATCAAAAGAAGAAATATGAATGACAAAAAATATGAAAAAAAGGCTTAATGACTTTCCCAACCAGAGAATGCAACCCAGATAGGGGCTGGGGCTGTAGCTCAGTGGTGGAGCGCTTGCCTAGCATGCGTGAGGCACTGGGTTCGATCCTCAGCACCACATATAAATAATAAATGAATAGAATAAAGATCCGTCAACAACTAAAAACAAAAAAATTAAAAAAAAAAGACTACCCAGATATATCTCACTCCAGTTAAAATGGTAGTCATCAAGAATATGGATAATAATAAATGCTGGTGAAGGGGTAGGACTAACGGAAGACTTATACACTGTTGGTGGGATTGTAAATTAGTACAACGTCTAAGGAAAATACTATGAAGGTTCCTCAAAAAAGGGAATCACCATTTGACCCAGCTATCCCACTCTAGTGTATTTATCCAAAAGAACTAAAGTCATAGTGCCATAGAGATACATGGATACCCAAATTTATAGCACTGCAATTTATAATAGACAACTTTTGGAACAAGCCTGGGTGCCAATCAAAAGATGAATAGATAATGAAAATGTGGTATATATACACAGTGGAGTTTTATCCAGACATAAAAAAAAGGCAAAATTAAATCATTTGCAGGAAAATGGATGGGACTGAATGAAGCACATGATGTTGAATGAAATAAGCCAAACTTGGAAAGTCATATGTTTTCTCTTATATGTAGAAGCTAAATAGAAAAAAAGAAAAAGCAAGTTTTTTTTTTTCTCCTTTTCTTCATGAAAACTGAAAGCAGGCCAGTAGAGTAAAAGAATGGATGAAGAAGCTGGGTGCGGTGGCGCAACCCTGTAACCCCAGCACTTTGGGAGGCTGAGACAGGAGAATCGCGAGTTCAAAGCCAGCCTCAGCAACAGCGAGGTGCTAAGCAATTCAGTATGACCCTGTCTCTATATAAAACACAAAATAGGGCTGGAGATGTCGCTCAGTGGTCGAGTGCCCCTGAGTTCAATCCCCAGTACAAAAAAAAAAAAAAAAAAAATGGATGAAGAAGTTAAGAGGAGGAAAAAAAGGAAGTTAATGAAATTAACTGAAGTGTATCATGTGAATGTACAAAGGATCACAATGAACCCCAAAATTATGTATAATTATAGTGTATCATTAAAAATTAATTAAAAAGAAAAACAAAATAAACTTTCTTTCAAGACACAATTGTGACTCAACTGAACAACTTACTTATGAAAAAACAGTCCTTAACAATCACTTCCAATACTCTTTCCTCACTGTGTCCACAAATCCAAACCTAGTATAAAAAACTTTGATCAATCCAAATTGGTTTCCCATCTTGCAAAACCAGTCCTAAAGCACTTTGCCCAGTCTCTAAAATCCTGTAATGACCTCCTCTGATTTTCTCTGCTGAGACATAGCCAAAGTTCTATGAACTAACTAGACTTACAAAAAAATTAAGTAGTGCTGCTTTTCTTTCCTAAATTAAAGCTAATAATATTCACTGCTTGACCAATATTTTTGGTGGAATTTGAGTGATTCACCAAATGATCCCTTTGGCACAGGGAAAAGCAGTAGTCAAATGACTGGGAAGTTGAAGGCACCCACAAGAAGTCCTGAAGATTTAAACAGGTGATTGCATCATTTGATAAGGTATTTACTTCTATATCCTCTTATGAGTGCAAATCAAATGCTTCACTTGCATGGAACTTAGAAAGTATATAAGCAATTCTGTTTAAAGTTGAAGTATGGATAGAAAAGAGTAAGTGTGAATTTTGCATTTTTGTGATATTCGAATTTCCATCAGACACTCTTCAGAATGTAGCAAATTCTTCCTGTGATGCCTGTTATTGAATAAATCTGAGTGATATACAGAATATATAACTTTTCCCCTTTTCATTGTTATCTCTATAAAAATAATTTTAACTGTTTTAGTTTCCTGAACTCTGTAATCACAATACTCTCTACCTTCTAATTATGTTGAAAAGATAGTATAAGACATAATTACAGTTTTAAAATCCTATTCAATTCTGCAAGAATCATTCAAAAGGAGTTATACTGAAACTGAATCATTATTAAAAAGTAATACTTCTTACTTCCAAATAATTAATAAAGACACTATGATGGAATATGGCTTCAGTAAGTATGGGGGAAACAATTGAAAGCTATTTTAATTAAACCTTGAATTTTCAGAACTGAAAGAAATTGATTTTGCCAAGCTATTTGTAAACCAAAAGAATAGAATTCACAAACTGTAATTTGCTAAAGGTCATGCACAAAATGAATCAGTTTGTAAATACTAATTAGGGTTTCACCAGTGATTGCATAGGAACATTTATGGATGCAAAGTTAAATAATAGAGATTAAAAATGAAGAGTGTGGGTAGAATTAATAATTTATTCCTCCCACTCAAATAAGGATTTCTAACTATTCCATCTCTCCAACAAAATTTAAAGTCTTTTCTTTCCCCCATTTCTTCCTCTCTTCTTTCCATTGTGAATAGGACGGTTGATATAACTTTAATGAATTTATGTTAAAACTGAGGGGAATATCTTCATAATTGAGGGAGACAATGGTATGTTAAATTAAATTAAATGATATTTTCCTTGTTTACATACCACATTTAATTATTTTGTGTCAAAGAAATAGTTTGTTCTGGAAAATAATGGATTCTGCAATAATAATTGTGGCTGATTTTATTAGAAAAATAAACTCTTTTAAGAAATACCTCATTGGCATAGTCCAATATGCTGACATCAATCTCATGATGCAGAAATATAGTTGGTACAGACAGAAGCACAATATAAATGTACTGCTTTCCTGTAAAGTATCACCAAAAACAAATAAATAAATAAAATTGCAAATGGAGTATATATAGCTATAAAGGAGAGAGATTCTTCTGAAGAAGAGAAAATAAGGCTGGAAGAGATTTTCTGTTTTGTTTTTGGTTCTCCCAGGATCACTTGACTTGAAAGAATAATAACTTTAACCCATGTTTGCCAGCTTTAATTTTACCCCTTCACTTTTTTATTTTTTTGAACACTTTTAGACTTACAAAAGAATTAAGCAGATTTTTACAAAATTCCCATATACTTCCCCCTAAAACACACACACACAACTTTTCCTAGTATTAATATCTTATGTAAATGTGGTCTATTTCTTATAATTAGTGAACCAAAGTGACTGCACCATTCTATATTCTCCTAGCAATAAGTGGGAGTTACTTCTGCCCTTCATCCTTGAAAATACTTGGCATGGTTAATTTTAAAAAAATTTTTTAGCATTTTAAATAGTGTGCAGTAGTATGTAATTGTTTCATTTCCAGTTACCTAATGACACATAATGAGTATTTGTTCACAAGATTATTTTTCACTTCTTAAAAGTATATTATTTTTGGTCAGGTGAGTACAAATCTTTTGCCCATTTTTGGCTGAGTTGTTTGTTTTGAGTTGTAGGAATTCTATCTATATTTGGCATATAAATCTTTTTTTAGGGGGGCACCAGGAATTGAACTCAGGGGCACTCGACACACTGAGCCACATCCCCAGCCCTATTTTGTCTTTTATGTAGAGACAGGGTCTCCTTGAGTTGCTTAGTGCCTTGCCGTTGCTGAGGCTGGCTTTGAACTCATGATTCTCCTGTCTCAGCCTCTCTAAGTGCTGGAATTATAGGCTTGTGCCACCGCACCTGGCTTGGCATAAAAATCTTATTAGATAAATACTCCACAGCTATTTTCTGCCAAGTCTTTCTGTGACTTAACTTTTCATTCTCTAAACTGTCACCCAGATGGATGTTTCTAATTATAGTAAAATCTAATTTATCAATTTTATTATTTCAAGTATTATTATTTTGGTGTTTTTCACTAATGCCCAGGTAAACTAGATGTCTGCCTATGCTATTTTCTAGAAGTTTTATATTTCTACATTTTATATTAGGTTTACAATCTATTCATAGGGTATTGTGGCATGTAAATGCCAAATTATTCTATCACCTTTTGGTTGAAAAGAATATACTTTTTCTATTGACTTGTCTTTGTTACCTTATCAAAGGTCAGTTGACAATATTTTTGTGCACTGATTTCAAGGCTCTCTATTGTATATACTGTATTCCATTAGTCTGTTCATTCTTTCAGAAATCTCATGTTATCCTTGTTACTATGGTATTATAGCTTTAAAGTTGGGTTGTGTCATTCTATCGATGGTCATTACTCTTCTACAGTATTTTGTGGATTTTCTGGATCCCTTGCCTTTCCAAATAATTATTAAGAGTAGTTTGTATATTATATAAATAATGTGTTGAAATTTTAATTGACATTGCTTAGAATCCAGATTCAAAAATTAGCAATAACAAATCTTCCTACCCATGAATGTGGGATCTCTGTCAAGGCCAGTTTGTCTCTACCCACTTGTTTCTTTTATGATTTTTTTTCTTTTCCTTTTTTAAAAAATATTCAGTTTGAATTTAAAATTTATAGGTATAAATTTGTTGTTAGATATTCCACCTGGTAGTTTCTATGCTCCTAGGTCAGTTGTTTAGTGTCTATCATAAATTTTGAAAAATTCACAGCCATTGTTGCCTCAAATATTTTCCCTATTGAGATGCTTCTATTGACAACTGTTTAAACTCTCTGACCCTTTCCTTTATCCTATCCAGTGCACTTATGAATTCATCAAAGGTATCATTTATTTTGTACAGTGTTTTATACAAAAGTAAGTTCTTGCTTCTCTTAGTTTCCATCTCTCTATGGTTCTCCACCTATGAGTTCTCCATTCTTGATATTATCTACTTTTTATTAGTTTAATCCATTAATATTTTAAACATATTTATTTATTGATTATCTAATTTGCCATGCTGGGCATCAAACTCAGGAATTCCTACATGCTAGGCAAGTGTTCTACCATCAAGCTACATGCTCAGACTAGCATATTAATTTTAAATACTCTATGTAGAACTCTAAGATTTCTGTCATCTAAATCTGATTCCAATGTTGGCTTTATCTCTTGAGATTGTGGTTTTACTTCTCATTAGGTTCACTGTAATTTTTGTTGAAAGGTCTGTATAATGGACCAGGTATAGAGAATTGGGACAATTATCTCTTTGCTATAAGAATTCATCTTAATCAGGCTAGTGGTTGGATTTTGTTTAATGTTTAAAATGCTGTAAATAACACAAGCTTCAATTTCTTCTAATTTCATTGTTGTGTTCCTTTCCTATTATCTTTGAATCTTCTTATGAACTCTTAAGTAGATTCTGTATCTTGCAGCTCTCAGTGTTCTAATCCACTGTTTTTATACTGAAAACCTTTTGAATGCAGGTAGTAAGTTTTGAGGAAATGGGAGTAGATGAACTTATGAGTAAATATCCATTTTTTAGTGGACTTGGATCCCTGGGCTGTGACCTTCAGAATCATTTCTTAGCCACCTTTTTGTGTATACTACTGGGAGATAGAAAATTTGGAAAGGCCTTCAGTTGGTCAAAGCCCATTCCAGGGCAGTTAAAAGATATGTACTGTTGGAGCAGTTTCAATTGTTAAACAGTCATTCATTTTGAAGGAAATGATGGGCATATGTCAAACGATTTACCCTTTCCCACCCCAGCTGGCAACAGAGTGAGAAGTGAGAATTGACTTGGACTTTGGTACCCAATGGTGTTCCTACAGACAAAACCCACGAAAACCTGAGTTCAATCCCTGGTACAAAAAAAAAAAAAAAAAAAAAAAAACCACGAAAGCTGAGGTTCCTTTCAAAACTGAGCCCTCGGGGGTATCTAATTTATTACCCATCCAATCTTAGCCACCAGCAGTTCATCAAAATTACCAGATATGGATCTCTACCAACACTGATTCCAGCTAGGTAATCTGATTTTGACATTTACCTTTCTATCCAAATTTGGAGATTAAATTTGATCTGTGCCCTCAGTTTCCTAATGGATTTTTAAAAAAGCCATTTATTTTCAATTGTTCTGATTTTTAGTCTCACTGACAGGATAGGAGTGGTTTCTTTCAAGACTCAAATATGTCAGTGCTCTTTCCACAGAGCCCATTTTTGGGGTAATATTTTAATACAGTGGAATTTTAATTACTGGGATTTGTATGAGAAGATATTTGAAGGAAACATATAACTCATCTGCAGACATTATTATTTGGGGCAGAGATCCAACCAGTTCACCTCATATATCAAATCCTCATACATTTTCAAAGAATGTTTCATATGATTTTCAGCAACTTAAATTCATAAAAAATATTTTCACTCATGTTTTCATTATTTCTTGTGCCTAGTATGAATTCCTCTATAATATAAACTATTGGTTTCTATAGTCTTCAAAATGCAATTCAACTTATAAATAATCTTCATAAACTATTAAATAATATTTGAATATTTTAAAATTTTGAATACCATACACTCACCTACAAACTAAGTAACTTCATCTTTGCTTTTCTATTAAGTAATATTTTATAAAAATTATGTTTGTTAAGTTTTTGATTAATTGAATTGTCTCTCAAAGTTCTATAGCCAAGGATAACTTAACTTTTATAATATAGATTTTTTTTTTTTATGTTTTTTTAGTTGGAGATGGACACAATGTCTTTATTGCTTTGTATGTGGTGCTGAGGATTGAACCCAGGGCCTCACGCATGCTAGGCAAGCACTCTACCGCTGAGCTACAATCCCAGCCCCTATAATATAGATTTTACAATGAGCTCTTGTGGTTGATTTTTATTTAAGCCAAAAAAATCTTGTCATATACAGCAAAGGATATGCAATATGACAATGTTAACTTCATAAGTATAGTAACAGCAAAGATTGCATATGTTAAAGATTCAGCAAATTATACACACACACACATAAACACACACACATATATATATTATATATATTTAATGTTAGAATAAATGTTGATGTGAAAATTTTCAGTAAAATTTTTATTTTAACTTTAAAGTTTATTCTGAGGACATTCTATTGCAATTGACAGTGACCTCTATCTTACTATTTAAAGAGATTGAAAATAATGACATTTGCTAATTTCTTGGCTGCATGTACTTAGTCCAGGTAAAATTACTTTAAAGATGTGTAAACAATGGGAAAGATTTCCCTCTCTCTCTGTTCCCCTAAGTTAAAACTACTCAATAGTTTTAAGCAAATTTCTGTTTTGGTATACAATGGCAAGTAAATTTTAAGTTCTCAAAACTAATTAAATGATAGGATGAAGGTCTCAGTGAAGGTTTTCTGGTGGAATATCCAGTTGAAAATGACTCTGGATTAAAAAGTGATATAAAAGTAACTACAAAGAACCGTGATGCAGATAAGGAGTAAGCTAGCGACTGATAAGGAAGGAACAGCAAGATCTAGAGCAACAGCCCACAGGAATTATCAAATGACTGAATAAACTAGATAAGCACCAAAGAAAAAAGATCTAAGAAAAGAAAGAAGAAAAAAGAGCTAGAGAGCTGAACCCCCATCCATGGGCAGCATGGTAGAGGAGGGTATAGCTTGGCCTGCACATCAACTGACACTTCAAATACACTTCATCTCAAATCTGTGCATAGTAAGTTATAAAGACACAAAAAGACAGATATGTCAGATTCTTTAAACAGGAAATACACCTAAATATTAGCCAACAATAAGTATTTCAAAGATAAAGTGATTAAGATTCAAAGTGATTATATGACCTGCTAAATTCACAGAAAAACCATGACAGATTTCCAATAATAAGGTGAATTCCAGGAACAAGAATTTGTAACAAACTGACTGACATTCTATTGTGGTGGTTAATTACATATAAAACATGCTTGGTGCTCCAGTTTGGTCAGGATCCCTCAAAGGCCCATGTATTAAGGGCTGGATGCACAGGCCATGGTGCTATTGGGGAGTGGTAGATCCTTCAAGAGGTTTCTCATAGTTAGAGAAAGTTAGGCCATTGGAGGCATGTCCTAGGATGGGATGGTGGGCCCTCAGTCACTTCCACTCTCTTTGATTTGCTGGTCATCATGAAGAGAGAAGCTTCCTGTATCACACACTCCTGCCTTAACGTACACCCTTAACATAGGGCCCTAAGTGATGGGCCATCCAATTATGGACTGAAACCTCCAAAACCGTGACCTAAATAAATCTTTCTTCTTTCTAAAGTTGACTTTCTCAAGTATTTGGATGGGTATCTGTTTTATATACTTGGGTAGATGTGTCTCTTTTACATAACATGAATTTTAATTTTACCATATATGAAAATAATTCTTTAAAATAACACGAAATTATATTAACACTAAGTAAAATAAGAATCTTTTAGAATGTAATTAAAACTACTTTAATTAAAGAAAGTGCATTTGGATACAATAATTACAATATGACCAAACACAATGCATCAGATCTGACTAGGAAAACAAGAAGTCGTGCAACATTTTTTCGCTTCAAAATAAAATTCTCATTGAATGCAATCTTCTAATTTAGTTGAAGAGATACAGATACTGACTAGGAAGAGCTAATGTAATTTGCTCAGAGGTAGACTTTTTCTATTCTATAATTAAAATTAATTTACTCTAAAAATCTTTTGTTCCATGGAGGATCCCATACCATATTTTAAGCAATCCATCTGTCCTATACTTCATCCTAATGATGTATTATATTAATATATCATTAACAAGACAACTTTCAGAAATGATGCATTAGTATAACGCATCACTGGAGACGTAATGTGTATGACTCATTAGAACTCAAGCTAGTTTTTGAAGAAAGGGATTTTTTTCGTTGTTGAGTTTCTGAAATGTGAAAGACCACGAAAGCGGCACATTCTGATTACCTGTAATATATCACGAAGAGTGAATATTAACATAGACAAACATGTTTACCAAAATGTGACAAATAGAATTTGGCCTTTGATGCTGAGCGCTTAGTTCCAATGTTAAATGTCCCTGGAAAACTCATGTTTTGAAGACTTGGACCCCATGCAGCAATATTCAGAGGTGGAGCTTTTGAGAAGTGAATGGATCATGTGGGCTCTGACCCTGTCTGGAGATAATCTGTTGATAGCTGAATGGACTACCAGGAGGTGGTGGGAACTGCAGGAAAGTGCGGATGAGTTAGAGGTTGTTTGTCACTGGGGGTGTTCCTGTATGTACCCCGTCCCTGGCCCCGTCCTCTCCTCTCCACTCTGGGTCCTCTTCCCTCCCC
>PVHX01016606.1:0-42748 GCA_004024805.1 Geosciurus inauris | reverse complement strand
GGAATATTTGGAGATGGTGGCTATGTCTAGTCACTTGATTGTGGTCATGATTTTACAGGTGTATATGTATGTCCAAACTCAACAAATCATACACATTAAATATGTGCAGTACTTTGTATATCAATTACACCACACTAAAGTGGTTTAAAATAAACAAACATAAATAAACAAGTGAACAAACAAATACACAAAATTGAATACAGGTAACCAGGCATGGTGACACACACCTGTGGTCCCAGCTACCCAGGAGGTTGAGGCAGAATTCCTTTAGCGCAGGAGTTTAAGGCCAGCCTGGGCAACATTGCAAAATAGTGAAACCTCATACCTAAGAAGAAAGAGAGAGAGAGAGAGAGAGAGAAAGTAAGTAAGTAAGTGAGTGAAGGAGGGAGGGGGAAATGGAGGGAGGGAGGGAGGGAGGGAGAAAAGAAAGAAAATAAAAGAAGGGAAAGGAAAAGAAGGCTTTGGGTGTAGCTCAGTGTTTGTGTGTGCTTAGGTCCTGGGTTCAAGCCACAGACTAAAGGTAAAAACAAAAGCAGGGAGGAACCTCTGTCCCTTATTCATTTGTGAGATTCAGGTTAAATCCTGGCTTGACTGTAGAGGACAGTGAATGAGAGAGAAATGTTGCAGAGACTGAGGCTGGCTTTGAACTCGTGATTTTCCTGTCTCAGCCTCCCAAGGTGCTGGGATTGCAGGTAAAGATAATTTTTAACATTTTTTAAGCCTTTATTTTATTTATTTATGTATTTTGTATGTGGTGCTGAGGATTGAACCCAGTGCCTCATGCGTGCGAGGCAAGCACTTTACCACTGAGCCACAACCCCAGCCCAATTTTTAGCATTTAAAAAAAAATAAGTTTTTAGTTGTTTTTTAATATTGTTTTTAGTTGTAGATGGACACAATATCTTTATTTTATTTATTTTTATGTGGTGCTGAGGATCGAACCCAGTACCTTACACATGTAAGGCAAGTGCTCTACCACTGAGCCACAATCCCAGCCCCATTTTTTAGTTATTGATGGACTTTTATTTTATTTATTTATATGCGGTGCTAGGAATTAAACCCAGTGCCTCCCTCATGCTATGCAAGTGCTCTACCACTGAGCTACAAACCCAGCCCACTAAAGATAATTTTAAGAAATTAAAATTTTCACTTTTGCTGAAATAATTTTGAATTAAAATTTTTATTATATTGCTATTGTGTATTTATATACTGCTAATTTACATAGCTAATTTGATATGTTAGTTTATATAATAATCATATTAAAAAATTTTTTTTTTAGTTGTTGATGGATCTTTATTTTATTCATTTATTATTTATATGTGGTGCTGAGGATTGAACCCAGTGCCTCACACATGCTAGGCAAGCACTCTACCACAGCCCCAGCCCTATAATAATCATATTTAACATTATCAGCAAACACAGTTACAAATTTAAGTTGAACATTAATATATTTAAAATATTTAATTTAGCTTAAAAAAATTATTCTATGTTTCTTTAGATTGAAAAAGAAAATGTTTTGTGTTATATGTATTTTTATATGTACAAAGCACATACACACATACATATATATAAATGTATGTAGACATACTTATATATAGTATACCTATGAAATTAAAATTTCATGGGAAGGGACAATTAGGAAATATGTCTAAAAAGTCTCCTTAGGCCAGGTGTGGTGGTACATGCCCATAATCCCAACAACCTGGGAGACTGAGGCAGGAGGACAGCTAGTTCAAGGCAAGCCTCAGTAACTTAGGCCCTAAGCAACTTAGTGAGACCCTGTCTCAAAATAAAAAGTAAAAAGGGCTGGATATAACTCAATGGTAAAGCATCCCTGGTTCAGTCCTCAGTACCAACAAACAAATAAACAAACCAAAAAATCAAAAACAAAAAACCTTGGTGGAGGGAGATCATTATGAAAAAAAGGTTGACAAACAAATTCTGGTGTAGGTGTTTTAACTGGTAGGAGGGTGATTAGTCTAAAATTTGGAAAGGCAAAATCTAGATTGGATGGAAATGACGTACTTTTTGAAGACATACTGGCTTATACCTAAAGATTGCATGGTACCTCCTTTCACTCTTTTCTGTGTTGTTTTCTTCCCTCTTATTTATTGAACATCTACTAGTTACAAGACTAGATATACTAGTAGGAGACAGAGTGGAAGTGCACAAACAGGGTGGACCACATAATGTGTGGAAGAAATAGTTCCTACTTTTACAGTTTTTTAGTCTAATTAGAAAAGATAGAAACATGGAAAATTCATTTATTTTGTAAGACTTTAACAAATTCTTAAGGTAAACATAATGTAATTTTTGACTTGCTGATAGAAATTCTAGTTTACCTATAATATATTTTTATCTTATAATATTCCTGTTTGTGCATTGTTTTTAGTGTTCTGTGGTACTTTATATGTGTAGTGTATAAGGATTGTCTAATATCATAGCTTTAGCTCTGAGACCAGGATGTGAAAGGAAATAATATGGGTGGGTTTTTTTGGCAGGGAGGAATGGGGGGCAGGGAGGATCTGGCTATACTTTTCTAGATGTTGTATTGAAGGACAGCAAGACTGATATTGTTAGAGTTGAGGGAACTAGTCAGTCCAGGTTGTAGAGTGGGTGTATGGGAAACCTAGTATTAGAATTCCTGAATCAATTTTTTAATTTCTTTGGCTTTTCTGGAAATCTGGTAGCTAGTTACAGAGACAATGGCATATACTTTATTTTTTTTTTTGGATCTTCTAGAGCATGTCCATGGGCTATTGCAGCTTAAAAGAAGAAGGCTGCAGGCTTGCAAGTCACCTGGCATCATGTCCTTTCAGCTGCACTGTGTTCCCAGCTGGGATTTGGAGGTGGCTCCAGAGGACTTCTGAGTGCTTCAGGTGGTAGTTAGGCTTCTTTGTTCCTTCCAGTGCTATTCACTTGTATTTTTCTTTCATAGGTGTCTCTGCAAATAGACTCATGGGTGGTGCCATGCAGCTTACCTTCCGCAAGATGGCATTTGACTACTACCCCTTCCACTGGGCAGGTTAGGAGAAATCTGAATGGGGTCAATTATAGCACTGCCCAAAATATTGAGGGCAGATTCCTGGTTTCATTCCTGACTGCCCAGCAGGAGGGTTGCAAGGATTATAGCACATGCTCAGCAGTATCAGGATATCTTTTGGAAACCTGGATGATCTACTCTTAGTGAGTGAGGAGAGGAAGTTGGGGGGTGGAGCAGTGCCTGAGGTGTTCTTTTTGATTTTACCCTCAGCCCTATGTCTCTGCTAGGTTTAGATCCTCTCCAGTCATCCATAGTTAAAAGATGGCAGCAGTCAGCAGCTGCCCTTTAGGGATCCTTAGGGAAAAATCACATATGGAGTCCAGATGAACTTGGGAGCTCTCACTGGATAATTTTTCCTTATCTCAGAATTCTGGATTGGGGGTGAGGGATCAATTCTGCCCTGTGACTTTTCTGACAGGAAGGGAAAACTGAAACATTGGATCATGGTCTTGGGCTAAAATCTTTCTGCTTCTTTGTTGCACAGGTGATAGCTGCAAACATTGGGTACGGCACTGTGAGGCCATGGAGACCCGAGGACATTGGGCTCAGAAGCTGGTGATAGAATTTCAGAGTAAAATGGAGAAGTGGCATGAAGAGACTGGTCTGAAACCACCCTGGCACCTGGGAGTAGACTCCCCTTTCCGGAGGAAAGCAGGTGAGAAACTGAAAACCCCAGTTCTTAGCCTCTTAACCGTCTATCTTGGAATAACCAGTGTAGTGGAGTAGCTACTTAACCCAACTACTGTGTCCCATGAAGCAACATCAGTGACTTTTGTCTCCTGGGATAATTACTGTTAAAGAGAAGTTGCCATCATCTCTATTCAGAAAGCTGTCATCCCCTGGTGTGGTAGCACATGCCTGTAATCCCAGCTATTTGGGAGGCTGAGGTAGGACAATTGCAAGCCAACCTGGGCAACTTAGAGACTTTGTCTTAAAACAAAATTAAAAAGGACTGAGGCTGTAGCTCAGTGATACAGCAGCACCCCTAGGTTCAATCCCCAGAACCGCAAAAACAAAAACAAAATCCAGAAAACAACACTGTTACCTTGGTCTTAAGAACATTTTTGAAGCTGGGTGTGGTGGTGCACGCCTGTAATCCCAGCACTTTGGGAGGCTGAGACGGAGAATTGCGAGTCCAAGGCCAGCCTCAGCAACAGCGAGGAGCTAAGCAACTCAGTGAGACTCTGTCTCTACATAAAAACACAAAATAGGGCTGGGAATGTGGCTCAGTGGTCCAGTACCCCTGAGTTCAATCCCCAGTACAAATAAAAAAAAGAACATTTTGCATCCTTTCCTGCCTATATCATTAATGATCTTTAACATTTTTGCTTTTCTTTTCTTCTTTTTTTGCATTGGGGATTTAACTCAGGGGTACTTAACCACTGAGCTATATTACCAGTTGTTTTTATTTTTTATTTTGAGATAGGGTCTTGCTAAGTTGCTTAGGGCCTCAGCCTCCAGAGTCACTGGGATTACAGGCATGCCCTGGCTTAGTTTTCTAATTCTGTTAATAATGAGTATTGACTATATCTGATTCTCTTTCCCACTTTCTTATTTTTATTTAGATTCTCTCTCTAGTCCTCGAAAGAACCTTCTTGAGAAGTGTCCCTCTGGGGCACGACAGGCTGCTTTTCGGCCTCCAGCATGGAATCGCTTACGCTCTAGCTGCATGGTTGTACGAGTGGATGACCTGGACATCCACCAGGTGAGGACATGGGGAAACACAGTTGAAAAGGGGTTGACAGTTCATTTGGAAGGCAACTGGAACAGTGTGACCAGAGTTGTAGAATCCAGGGACAGTTTGCCCCATTCTGGGTAGACTGACAGTTGGGTCTGTTTCTTTTTTTGAGCATGGCTACTGAGAAAAGGGCTTGTCCCAGTTTTCCTCTGAATGCTGCACTACAACTGCCTGAAAAAACTAACTTGGGGATAGTGCAAGGCAGGTATGAGAATGCCTGAAGTATATTTGAGCAGCACTGTGCTCTCTGTGCCAGGCTTAGGAAGCATAGTTGAGGAAGGATGGTTGAGGCTGTATACTCTTTAGAGGAAATTGAGTCTTGTCTGGGGACTGCTACAGATGCTAACAATAAGTTGTGATCACTTAGGTTTCTACAGCTGGACAGCCAAGTAAGAAGCCATCTACACTCCTTTCCTGCAGTCGCAAACTCCACAGCCTACCCACTCAGGTCTCTGCCATTCATGTTGAGTTTACAGAGTATTATTTCCCAGATAATCAGGAGCTTCCAGGTGGGTATCTGGACTGGCCATTTCTTCTGCCTAGCTCGTGCGCGTCACCTTTATCAATCTTGGGGCCACTATGTGTATTCTCATTTGTTGTTAGGAGTTTTAGGTGATTGAGTTAATTTTGTATACCTTTGTTAAAAACCACCTTACATAAATGTGTATCTTTGCTCTCTCGATGATAAAGTAAGCATTAGCTAGTAAGTAAGAGTCTAGCTTCTACTTCATATGTGATGATTCTTTTTTTCTCTGCTTTCCAGTTCCCTGTCCCAACCTCTACATTCAGTTAAATGATCTGGCATTTACTGTGGATCCTGTCAGCTTGCTCTGGGGAAACCTCTTCTGCCTAGATTTATACCATAGCTTGGAGCAGTTCAAAGCTATTTACAAGCTGGAAGATTCAAGGCAGAAAGATGAACATCTGGACATCCGACTGGATGCCTTCCGGTTAAAGGTAGGGAGAGAGTAGGAATTTTGTCCCCTGTGGTAACCACAACTGCATTTTCCTTGTGGCTGTAATCCAAAGTTCTCAGTCCATTTCATGGGAGTAAGAAAAATAGTTTCCCAGCCCAAATGATCCTTGGCATGTGTATTAGTGGTGGGATGTTGAGATACTCAGAGCATCATGCTGCATTGTGTTTTATTTTCTCTCTGAAGGTGAGCTTCCCCCTGGAGAAGCGAGAGCAGGCAAAGTTGCATCGTCCCCAGGCCCTTGTCTTCTCTTCATCGGGCATGATTGCCACCAATACACGTTATGCCCCACAATGTAGCTGTCCAGATCTCCAGAGTCTCTTCCGGGGTTTCGCTGCTGCAGAGTTCTTCCATTCTAATTATGATCACTTTCCCAAGGTTCCTGGTGGCTTTAGCCTTCTGCACATGCTTTTTTTACATCATGCCTTCCAGATGGATTCCCGCCTTCCTCAGCCTAGTACCCTCCCTCCCCAGAGGCCTAAGGCTTCCCAGGATCTCTGGTCTATCCACTTCACCCAGATCTCCTTGGACTTTGAGGGAACAGAGAACTTCAAAGGCCATACCTTGAATTTTGTGGCCCCCTTCCCCTTGTCTATTTGGGCCTGCCTACCTCTCCGCTGGCAGCAGGCCCAGGCACGAAGGCTCCTTTTGGCCTCAGAGGGGAGGTTGAAACCATCAGCCAGCTTTGGCAGCCCTGTTCACTCTGAAGCCCTTGTCTCTGATTCTGTGTCCCATCAGAGGTCAAAGACTGAGCATGATTTGAAAAGTTTGTCAGGCCTTACAGAAGTCATGGAAATTCTGAGAGAAGGCAGTGATGATGCGGACAGCAAAGGGCCTGTGACTGAGCTGGAGGATGCAGCAGACATCCATGTGCTTGTACACTCCTCTGCCCATGTCCGCGTGAGGCTCGACCACTACCAGTACTTGGCTCTGCTCCGCCTGAAGGAGGTGCTGCAGGAGCTTCAGGAGCAGCTGACTAAGGATACAGAGGCCATGACAGGGTCTCCCCTGCAGGACCAGACAGCTTGCATTGGTGTCCTCTTTCCCAGCGCTGAGGTGGCTCTGCTTATGCAGCCTGCCCCTGGGGCTGTCGACACAGACTCTGCAGGCTCAGATACCACCAGCCTCATAGATTCAGAGCTGTCTCCTTCAGAGGATCGGGAACTGAAGTCTGATGCCTCCTCAGACCAGGGCCCAGCAAGCCCCGAGAAGGTCCTGGAGAATAGTAGTATTGAAAATCTGGATACATCTCACAAGAGGCCTCAGAGCAACGGAGAACTGCAGGACTCGGGTCCACTTGTGCAGCAGCTGGTAGGGAAAGGCCATGAGGCAGTTGAGTCCCTTCAGGCCAAAAGACTGAGCAGAGCCCAAGCCTCCAGCTCACCAGCTGTATTGAAGTCCTCAGCTGGCAGGGATACTGCTGTGAATGGACAGGGTGAGCCTGTTCCCTTGAAGAACATTGAGGGAGACTTGTCAACTGCTATTCACATGACCAAGGATGCCACCAAGGAGGCTCTACATGCCACCATGGACCTCACCAAGGAAGCTGTGTCCCTGACTAAGGATGCCTTCAGTCTGGGCAGAGATCGAATGACTTCCACCATGCACAAGATGCTGTCCCTGCCCCCAACCAAGTGAGTGGTTCTCTGCCCCCTTCAGTCATTCCATCTCTTCCTTTCGTTCTGGAAGAATGCATACGTGGGCCTATTTAATGGGAAGTTTTCATTGTTTATTGCTGCTTAAAATCAGATTATCTTCTCTTTCGTTAGTTCATAATTATTGATATAGATATGCTGGGATTACAATAGCTAGTATATAATATTCTTCTCAGTGGTATTTCTTGTAATTTTTTTGTTTGACTTGATCCCCTGTAACAGCCTAGTAGGATAGCTACAGACATTTGTATCCCCAATTTATTTTATTTTTTTAAAAATAATTTTTAGTTGTCAATGGACCTTTATTTTATTTATATGCCGTGCTGAGAATCAAACCCAGTGCCTCACAAATGCTAGGCAAGTGCTCTACCACTGAGCCACAACTCCAGCCCTTGTATCCCCAATTTATACCTGAGGAAAGTGAAAGTCAAGAGAGCATGTGCTCAAGTATCCTTAAAAGTAGAAAAACTGGGGCTTTGGACTCAGCTCTTTCCGACAACCTTACCAATATCTGCCAGAGTAATAGAGCAAATATCTTTTGAGCCCTTACTGTGTGCTAGGCTCTGGGGTAAGCACTAGAGATACAATAGAGAGAAAACACAGAAATGCATCATTAGAAGAGTAGACAATTATGAATTTTCCCGTGGGTTCTTTGTGGAATTAGGAAAGACAATGAAGACTAATGGAAATCTTTGCTGGGACACTTTGTGGGTTAGAGACCATGGTATGAAGATCAGTGGAATTAAAACTTTTTTTTGAAGTGAATGAAGTGAATTATCTTACGTGGGCCTCTAAGCATTGCTTGTGAGTGTCTTCCTGCTAGGATAGATAGCCGAGGAAGAAGAAGAGAGGAAAACTTAAAGGGATGACTGTTGTAATAATATTAGATTGAGGCCTTTTGTATCACCGAATTCTTATAACAGTCCTATGAGACAGATACTAGTATCACTTGCCATTTTACAGATGAGGAAACTGAGGCTCAGCAAGATTAAAAAAAACTTGTTCAAGGTGACACAACTTGTGAGCAACGGGGCAAAGACTGAAGGTGCTGCCTTTTCTAAATGGAGATGAATAAGGGAGATGGGGGAGAAGGTGAAAATGATAACAGGAAGATGTGTGATAAAAGCTCTTGTGGGGGCTGGGATTGTGGCTCAGTGGTAGAGCGTCTGCCTCACATGCGTGAGGCACTGGGTTTGATCCTCAGCACCACATAAAAATAAATAAAATAAAGATGTCATGTCCATCTACAACTAAAAAAAAAAAATTGAAAAAAAAAAAGCTCTTGTGAAACCAAAAGTGACTTCCTGTCTGTCCAAACCAATGGCCTTTTCTTAGTCCACCCTTTCCTGGACTTCTCTGCGACAGTTAACTTTGCTGGTCAACTCGTTCTGAGCATTTTTTTTGTTTAAAAAAAATTTTTTTTGGTACTGGAGATTGAACTCAGGGGCACTTGAGCACTGAGCCACATCCCAGCCCTATTTTTTTTGTGTGTTTTATGTAGAGACAGGGTCTCACTGAGTTGCTTAGCGCCTCGCAGTTGCTGAGGCTGGCTTTGAACTCGTGTTTCTCCTGTCTCAGCCTCCTAAGTGCTGGGATTACAGGCTTGCGCCGCTGTGCCTGGCTCGTTCTGAGCATTTGTAACCCTGTGTAGTTACTCTCATTTCTCCGAAGGAGTCTTCTTTTTGTTGTTGACTACTTTTTTCTTTTTATCCTACAAATGTAAATACTTTCAAGGTTGTCCATATTCTGATCACTTTTTATTTTTGGTACTGGGAATTGAACCCAGGAATACTTAACCACTGAGCCGCATATCCGGCCCTTTTTAAAAAAATTTTTTTTAATTTTTCTAGTTGTCAGTGGACCTTTGTTTTGTTTATGTATATGCAATGCTGAGAATCAAACCCAGTGCTTCACACATGCTAGGCAAGTGCTTTGTCACTGAGCTACAACCTCAGCTCCCCAGCCCTTTTTAGTATTTGTCTTGAGACAGTCTCTATAAGTTGCTTAGGGCCTTGCTAAATTACTGAGGCTAGCTTTAAACTTTTGATCCTCCTGCCTCAGCCTCCCAAGCTAATGGGATTACAGGCATGTACCATCATGACTGGCTCTGTTATGATCACTTTTGTCCTAATTTTTATTTTTTAAATTACAAGAGTGATCTATGCTCATTGTATTGAAGATGTAGATGATAAGAAGAATAAAATAGAAAATAGAGATAGCTGCTCCTGCCAGGTGCAGTGATGCAATCCCAGATATTCAGGAGGCTGAGGCAGGAGGATACAAGTTTGAAGCCAGCCTCTGCTATTTAGCAAGATGGTCAACTACTTACCAAGATCCTGTCTCAAAATAAAAAATGAAAAGGACTAGAGATATTGCTCAGTAGTAAAGTACCCTTGGGTTCAATCCCCAGCACCAAAAAAAAAAAAAAAGAGAGTTGCTATTTACCTTTAGGTCTACTTACTTCCTGTTTTTATATACCCATCTAAATCTGTATGCCCATGTGAATGCTTGTATATGGACACAAATACTGTTTTTATAATAGGATTGTATTATTTCTACAATATTGCATCCTGCTTTGTTCACTTAATGTTTTATTGTGAATATTTTCCCATTAGGTATTTGAATACATGATTTTCAATTGCATTATTCTGTTCTAGCCAGTGTATATATTATAATTTATTCATCCATTCCACTATCTAGGGAGTCTTTTAGTCTGTTTCCAGTCTTTCTCAGGTAGACCTAACGCTGTGTTAAGTATCCTTATTTTTGTGAACCTTACTCTGCATACTTATACATATCTAAATCTCTCTTTAGAATAAAAACCTGTAAATGATACTGGGTCAAATGCTGCAAACATTTTTTAAAAAATATTTTTTAGTTATACATGGACACAGTGTCTTTATTTTGTTTACTTATTTTTATGTGGTGCTGAGGATTGAACCCAGTGCCTCACACATGCGAGGCAAGTGCTCTGCCACTGAGCCACAACCCCAGCCCATGCTGCAAATATTTTTAAGGTTCTTGATACATTTGCCAAACTTTCAGAAGGTTTTGTATCAGTCTGTGCTTTTGAATATTTTCTCTTGGTTATTTTCTTCGTCTCCTAACTTTGGCTTTAATCTTTATTTTCAGTCCTGAATTCTTTCCTCTCTCCTGCTTTTTATTTAAAACTGTCTACTAGACATAGCTTCACATGGATCTCTTAGAGGTGCCTCGATCCTCATGTGTATGAAACTAATTCCTTATCCCTCCCTAGATTGGTTCTTTCTTTTCTTGATAGTAGCATTCTCCTACTCATCCAGCTGAACATTTTAGTGCTTTGCCTTTTAAACTAATTCCTAGATGACCATAATTCCTAAATGAGTGGTTTTTAGAACTGTGTGTGCATTAGAATCACCCGTTCTTACTAAAACATAGGCTGCAGAGTCCCGTCCCTAGAGCTGCTCATTCAGTAGGTATGAGATTGGGCTGAGATTCTGCTCTTCTGAAAAGTTCCCTGTTGATGCTGATGCTTCCACCAGGACACACTTCTTTAGGGAATCTCTTATTAGTTTTTCCTGTCTGTCCACATGTGGACTGTGTTACTAAATTGTTGATTTCTGCATTGAAAAAACCGGGTTAAACTTCCTAAAACACAGGTGTGATTTTGTCATTTCCTGACTCCAAAACCTCCAAGCATTTTTCTTATAACTCCCTGAATTTTCTTTGAAAGTTTAATTTTAATTAATTAATTAGTTAATTTATTTGTGGTGCTAGGGATGGAAGGAACCAGGGCCTAATGAATGCTAGGCAGGTGCTATACAACCAAGCCGCACCCTCAGGTACCATTTGAACTTCTTAGTGTAGCATAGTCGATTATTATGATAAATCCATGTGACACTTTACAGTTTTCAAAACACTTTAATATTTATTTTTTTCAAAATAAAAAATTGTATTTACTTAGGAGATGATAAGATCTGCATTCTTTGTCTCGGGAATTCAACAAATGAGATCCACGGATACAAAGGGTGAAAGCAAAGTACCAGGATTTATTAAAGTCATAGAAAGAAAGCAGAGCAAGGTATGGTGGCACACACCTGTCATCCCAGTGGCTTGGGAGGCTGAGGCAGGAGAATTGCAAGTTTGAAGCCAGCCTCAGCAACTTAGCAAGGCCCTAAGCAACTCAGTGAGACCCTGTCTCTAAATAAAATACAAAAAAGGGCTGGGGGCCCGTGGTTGTAGCTCAGTGGTGGAGTGCTTGCCTAGCATGTGTGAGGCACTGGGGTCAATCCTCAGCACCATATTAAAAAAACAAAAATGAAAGTCTTGTGTCTATCTACAACTAAAAAAAATTTTTTTTAATTAAAAGTAAAAAAAGGGCTAAGGCCGGGTGCGGTGGCACTTCTGTAATCCCAGTGGCTGGAGAGGCTGAGGCAGGAGGATCGCAAGTTCAAAGCCAGCCTCAGCAATGGGCAAGGTGCTAAGCAACTCAGTGAGACCCTGTCTCTACATAAAACACAAATAGGATGTGGCTCAGTGGTTGAGTGCCCCTGAATTCAATCCCTGGTCCCTCCCAAAAAATGGGCTGGGGATGTGACTCAGTGGGTAAATGACCTTGAGTTCAATCCTCAGTACAAAAAAAAAAGGAAGCAAGCAAGCAGAGCTCCTGCAGGGAGAAGTCCCAAGTTGCAAGGGATGTCTGTTTTCTAGAGGTTTGTATGATAAGGTTAGAGGGGAGTCATGTGGCCTTGAAGACCATAGGCTAGAGATTTTAAAGAAGCATGTCTTTGAGTCCAGTTACACTACAATATTGAATATAGGCTTTCATTTCTCTTTGCCTTGGGGACTGGCTCAGGATTCAGGCACATACCTTCAGGCTCCAATGGAGTAACCGGTGGGTCATGAGCTGTCCATTTTAAAACTGGTGTAGGGGGCCTTGACCCTGTGTGCCTAACACATTTCTGCCTCCTCTCACTTAGAAGCATTCAGGTTGTCAACAAAACAGCTGCATTTTTTTTTCAATTATAGAGTGGGATTCAGTTAACAGAATTATTATTTCATATAAGCTGCATCAGGGACAACTGAAGATGAAAAACTATATTGTCGCCATATATAACTGATTTGTGGTGTGTAACAACAAAAACCTGCTTTCAATTTCCATGCCAGTTTACACCCCTTACTGTACTAGGCAAGGTTAGCAGCTATTGAAAACATTACCAAGACAGTGCCACCTAAAGGCACATTTGGTAGTATGTTAACTATACACTTACATTGCATTTTTTTTTCTTTAAAAGGAGTGAGTTGTGTATGGCGGGTGTTAAATGCTTCCTAGACAAGGGGAAAAAACCTCCTAGAATCGACTTGCTTATCATCATCATCGTCTACATCTTCCTCATCTTTTTGCTCTTTTTAGCCTTGACAGCTGCCTTTTTGCCGCATCAAGTTTTCCTTTAGCTTGGTAGGCAGCAGTATCCTTTGTGTGTGTTTTTCTTCAGCTCAGCGGCTTTCTTTTCATAAGATTGCTTGTCATCTGCAGCAGTGTTATTCCATATCTCTCCCAGTTTCTTTGCAACATCATCAATGGTTAGGCCAGGATGGTTTCCTTTGATTTCTGGGCAATAGAGCCGAGCAAGAAGGCTGACGGACACCTCTTGGGTACTTTGGGATCCTTGAACTTCTTTTTGTTTCCTCTTTAGGAGGGATTTAGGCTTTTATTTCTCTTTCATAATGGGCCTTGTCCACCTTTGCCCTGTCTTCAAATTTTCCTTTGTCCTTAGCAAACATGGTCTTTGATCTCTCCGAGCACTTCTTAGAAAACTGAAAGTCAACTGAAATAGTCCAAGTGCTGCTGCTGCTGCTGCTTCTTTGGTGCTGAGGATTGAATCCAGAGGTGCTTAGCCACTGAGCCACACCCCTACCCCTTTTTATTTTTTATTTTGAGACAGAGTCCCTCTAAGTTGTTTAGGGCCTTGCTAAGTTGCTAAGGCCTGTTTTGAACTTGCAATCCTCCTGCCTCAGCCTCCCAAATTGCTGGGATTACAGGTGTGCCCCATCATTCTGGCCATCCAGATGCTGCCTCTTGTGCTCCGTCTGGCAGATTTTCACAAAGAATGTATATGATGACATTTTGCCTCACAACCTCTTTGGATCTTCTTCTTCTTCTTTTTTTTTAAATATTTTCTTAGTTGTCAATGGACTTTATTTATTTATATGTGGTGCTGAGAATTGAACCCAGTGCCTCACACATGCTGGGCAAGTGCTTTACCACTGAGCCACAACCCCAGCCCTCTTTGTATCTTCTTTGCCTGTGTTTAGTTTAGTCTGAGGCATAGAGTCACCCAGTGCCCATCCAGCTCTCACTGACCTGGGTGCTATATCTGTGAAGCTCAATGTACTGTAATGGCTGTGAAACTTACATAATCTTTAGTTGAAGCTGCAGTTTTTTGTGATAAAGTGAAGAACACTTACAGAGAAGTTAGGGGCTTGGGGTTGTTCTTAATAATAGTTTTAGCCGGGCATGGTGGCACATGCCTATAATCCCAGCAATTCAAGAGGCTGAGGCAGGAGGATCACAAGTTCCAAGCCAGCCTCAGCAACTTAGAGAGGCACTAAGCAACTTAGAGAGACCCTGTCTCAAAGTAAAAAAAAAAAAAAAAAAAAAAGAAAAGAAAAAGGGCTGGGGATGTGGTTTAATGGTTGAATACCCCTGGGTTCAATCCTTTGTACCAAATAATAATAATAATAATAATAATACTACCACCACCACCTTTAACTGTGACCATGGGTCAGATTCTTTATCTGTAAATTGGGAGGGTAGGACTAAAGGGTCTTTAATGATTTCTCTTTAACTGACATGCTTTTCTAGCTTTGTCTTCCATTGCTCTCCCCGACAAAACCTCTCGGTAGCTAGGCTGAGCTACTTCCTAGTCTCATTTGCTTCTGGCTTTGTGCCTTTGTGCTATGCAGGAGAGGAAGGCCCTCCTCTCTCTCTTTCACAGTCCTCTGGGGACCTACCTCAAATGCCATCTCCTTCCACAGAGCCATTCTTGATTCCCTTCTCATCCCGTCTCCTCTTCAATATTGTCTAGCCTTAGGCTTGTGTGTCTGTGCCTCTCTTTATGGTATGTGTAACAATCCCTATTACGTTTATATGTATAAATCTCTCTCCTAATAGATCATAAATACTTTGAGGACAGGGGATGTCTTATTCATCAATTTGTTCACCCCACACTCCTGCCTTGTGCCCAGTACTATGGTGCCTTACATACAGAATCTGTTCAGTAAGGACATGTAGAATAGACGCAGGTGGCTCCGCGTGGCACCAGTTTGGTAGGTAGTCTCTTAGGTATGGGATGACCCTGAATAACCTTGAAATCTAATGTTGATGAGCTGTTTACACACCTAAAAGTACTGGAATAAGATGATTCAGAAGGGCCAGTGGTTGAAAATAACCTCATCCTTTTACAGCAGCTAATAAATGATACCAATTTTATCTTCAGATTAACTGTTTGAGCTGAGGGGGAAGCATATTGCTGGGGTGGGAACAAACAAATCTTCAAAGCCACATTTGTGGGTTTTGGTTTTATTTTTCTAAAACAGGGAGCCCATGGCTAAGACAGACGAGGGCACGGCGGCCCCAGTGGGCGGAGGTGCTGCCCGACTCCGGTTTTTCTCCATGAAGAGGACAGTGTCCCAGCAGTCATTTGATGGTGTCTCATTGGATCACAGTGGCCCTGAAGACCGGATCTCAGTGGACAGTGATGGCAGCGATAGCTTTGTGATGCTCTTGGAGTCTGGTATGTGGGAGCAAAGTTGCCTGAATCTGGAAAGAGTTCTCACTGCTGCCAGTATTAAAGCCAGCGAGATTCAAGAGGAGTGGAGATTTCATAATACACACATTTTCTTAGAACAAAGAAGAGAGAAAAAATTTAGTAGATTTGTGGTTCTAGCTTTATCTCCACATCTTCTAGGTTTTTGGTTAATACTTGACCTTTATCACAGAAAGAGATTCAAATCAAAGGATAAATTACTAGTCTTAGAACTATGTAATTATGTCAGTAGGATTAGTTCTGTATTTGGTATCAATGGTGTGAGTTATGTTTTTTCTTTCTTAAGTGCTAGGAATTGAACCAAAGAATGCTTTGCCACTGAACTATATCCCCATATCTTTTTATTTTTTTTTTATTTTGAGACAGTGTCTTGTTAAGTTGCCAAGGCTAGCCTTGAACTTGGAGTCCTCCTGCCTTAGCCTCCCAAGTCACTAGGATTACAAGCATGTACCACTGTGCCTATATAGTTTATTGTTGGGAAGTATTTAGAAGCTTTTTGTCTTTAGAAAATGAGTAACTTTTAGGAATTAAATCTATCTCCTCTAATAGTACACTGGTTCTCTTAGCTTATTGTCTTGAAATGTTCCCTTGAGACCCTTGAGAGCATCTAAAGAGAATGTAGTATTTCATCCTTTATTTATTTTTATTTTTTCCACATTTTTATTGGTGCATTATAGTGGAACATATTCACGGGATTTTTGTTACATATTCATTCATGCACACAATATAACAACATATTTTGGCCAATTACACTTCTCCCCTCCCTTACACTTCTCCCCTCCCTCTCACCCTTTGGTCTCTTTTTCTTTTTTATTAGTTATACATGACAGCAGAATGCATTTTGATATATTGTACACAAATGGAGCACAACTGTTCATCTCTTTGGACACACATGGTGCAGTCACTCCAGTAGTATAATCGTACGTGCACACAGGGCAATAATGTCCGTCTCATTCTCCCATCCTTCCCATCCCCACAGCCCCACCTCTACTCTCACTCCCCTCTACACAAACCAAAGTTCCTTCATTCTTTCCTACCCTCTGCCCCACTAAAGATCAGCATCCACTTAGCAGAGAAAACATTTGGCTTTTAGTTTTTTGGAACTGGCTTATTTCACTTAGTTCCATCCATTTACCTGCAAATGCCATAATTTCATTCTTTTTTAAGGCTGAGTAATATTCCATTGTGTATATGTACTACATTTTCTTTATCTATTCATCTGCTGAAAGGCATGTAGCTTGGTTCCATAGTGAATTCCTATGTGAATTGAGCTGCAATTCACATGTGGCTGTGTCACTATAGTATGCTGATTTTAATTCCTTTGTGTATAAACCGAGGAGTGGGATAGTGGGGTCAAATGGTGGTTCCATTCCAAGTTTTCTGAGGTATCTCCATATTGCTTTCCATAGTGGTTGCCCCAATTTCCAGTCCCATCAGCAGTGTATGAGTGTACCTTTTCCCCCCACATCCTTGCCAGCACTTATTATTGCCATTCTGACTGGATTGAGATGAAATCTTAGTGTTACATTTCTCTAATCGCTAGAGATAATGAACATTTTTTCATATGTTGCTGAATTGTATTTCTTCTTCTGTGGAGTGTCTGTTCAGTTCCTTTTATTGACTGTGTTATTTGGTATTTTTGGTGTTAAGTTTTTTTTTTTTTTGGTACCAGGGATTAAACTCAGAGGTACTCAACCACTGATCCACATCCCCAGCCCTATCTTGTGTTTTATGTAGAGACAGGGTCTCACTGAGTTGCTTAGTGCCTCGCCATTGCTGAGGCTGGCTTTGAATTCGCGATTCTCTTGTCTCAGCCTCTCAAAGTGCTGGAATTACAGGCGTGTGCCACCACACCCGGCTGGTGTTAAGTTTTTTGAGTTTTTTATATACCCTGGAGATTAGTGCTTTATCCGAGGTATGTGTGGTAAAGATTTTTACCCATTCTGTAGGCTCTGTCCTCACGTTATTGATTGTTTCCTTTGTTGAGAAGAAGCTGTTTAGTTTGAATCTATCCCATTTATTGATTCTGGATTTTACTTCTTCTTTTTTTTTTTTTTTTTAAATTGTTGATGGACACAATGTCTTTATTTTATTGCTTTGTATGTGGTGCTGAGGATCGAACCCAGGGCCTCATGCATGCAAGGCAAGCGCTCTACCGCTGAGCTGCAATCCCAGCCCCTGGATTTTACTTCTTGCGCTTTAGGAGTTTTGTTAAGGAAGTCAGGTCCTAAGCCAACATGATGAAGATTTGGGCCTACTTTTTCTTCTAGGCACAGGATCTCTGTTCTAGTGCCTAAATCTTTGATCCACTTTGAGTTGATTTTTGTGCAGAGTGAGAGAGAGAGGTTTAATTCCATTTTGCTACATATGGATTTCCAGTTTTTCCCAGCACCATTTGTTGAATAGGCTATCTTTTCTCCAATGTATGTTTTTGGTATTTTCGTCTAGTATGAGATAACTGTACTTGTATGGGTTTGTGTCTGTGTCTTCTATTCTGTACCATTGGTCTACATGTGTATTTTGGTGCCAACACCATGCCATTTTTGTTACTATTGCTCTGTTTAAGGTCTGGTATTGTGATGCCTCTTGCATCACTCGTCTTGCTGAGGATTGTTTTGGCTATTCTAGGTCTCTTATTTTTCTAAATGAATTTTATGATTGCTTTTTCTAGTTCTATGAAGAATGTCATTAGGATTTTAATAGGATTATATTAAATCTGTATACCAGTTTTGGTAGTATGGCTATTTTAACTATATTGATTCTGCTTATCCAAGAACATGGGAGATATTTCCATCTTCTAAGATCATCTTCAATTTCTTTCTTTAGTGTCCTGTAGTTTTCATTGTAGAGGTCTTTCACCTCTTTTGTTAAATTGATTCCTGAGTATTTAATTTATTTTATTTTATTTTATTATTTTATTTTTGAGGCTATTGTGAATGGGGTGGTTTTCCTGATTTCTCTTGCAGTGGATTCATCGCTTATGCATACAAATGCATTTGATTTATGGGTATTGATTTTATATCCTGCTACTTTCTGAATTCATTTACTAGTTCTAGAAGTTTTCTGGTGGAATTTTTTGGATCTTCTAAACATAGAATCGTCATTGGCTAATAGTGATAGTTTGAGTTCTTCTTTTCCTATGCATATCCCTTTAATTTCTTTTGTCTGTCTGATTGCTCTAGCTTTCTTTCTTTTCTTTTTCTTTTCTTTCTTTCTTTCTTTTTTTTTTTTTTTTTTTTTTTTTTTTTTTTTTTTTTTTTTTTTTTTTTTTTTTTGTAGTGCTGGAGATTGAACCCAGGGCCTTGTGCATGTGAGAGAAGCACTCTACCAACTAAGCTATCTCTCTAATTCCTCTAGCTAGAGTTTCAAGGACTATGTTGAATAGAAGTGATCAAAGAAGGCATCCCTCTCTTATTCCTGTTTTTAGAAGGAATGCTTTCAATTTTTCTCCATTGAGGATGATTGGCCTTGAGTTTAGCATAGATAGCTTTTACAATGTTGAGGTATGTTCCTACTATTCCTAGTTAGTGTTTTGAACATGAAGAGGTGCTGTATTTTGTCAAATGCTTTTTCTCTGCATCTATTGAGATAGTCATATGATTCTTCTCTTTAAGTCTATTGATGTGATGAATTACGTTTATTGATTTCTGTGTGTTGAACCAACCTTGCATCCTTTATTTTTTATTGGATATTGACTAATTATAGTTGTACATGTATGGGGTACACAGTGTCAAATTTTGCATCAAGTTAACTAACGTATTCGTTATCTCAGAGACTTGCCATTTATTCCCTCTGGTCTAACTGAAACATTGTATCTTTGCCCAACATCTCTCCATTCCCTCTACTCCCCAGCCCCTGGTAACCAACATTCTGCTTTCTGATTCTATGTGTTAAATTATTTTTAGGTTAAACACGTAAGTGAGAATACGTGGGTTTTGGCTTCCTGTGCTTGGCTAATTTCATTTAGGTTTATTCAAATTGTCACAAATGACAGGATTTTCTTTTTTTTTTTTAAGCTTAATAGTATTGCATTGTGTACATATACTGTATTTTCTTTATCCATTATCAGTTGATGGGCACATACAGGTTGAATCCATAACTTAGCTATTGTGCATGGGACTGCAGTGAACATGGAGTTTAGATACACCTCCAACATGCTGATTTCAGATCCCTTGGATATATATCCAAAGTGGTATTTCTGGATCATATGGTCACTCTATTTCTAGTTTTTTTGAGGAACCACCATCCTGTTTTCCATAATGTCTGTAATTCATTTACATTCCCACCAACCACTCTTTCACCTTTTTTTTTCTTTGTACCCTTTTTCTTTGAACCCACGATTGAACCCAAGAGTGCTTTACCACTGAGCTACATCCCCAACCCTTATTTATTTTTATTCTGAGAGGAGGTCTTGCTAAATTGCTGAGGCTGGCCTTGAACTTGGAATCCTCCTGCCTCAGTCTCCTGTGTTGCTAGGATTACAGGTGTGCCCCACTGTGCCTGGCTCTTTCTTCTTTTTGATAATAGCCATCTGACAGGTGTGAGGTGATAACCTCATTGTGGTTTTAATAAGATAATGCACTATTTCCTAAGGTAGGTTGTGCACATACATGTTTACTTTGTTTTTATTATTTTTAACTTTGGAAAGATTTAAATAGGTATAAAAATAGACTAAAAGATTTAAATAGGTATAAAAATAGAATAAAATATTCAATCCTCATATGACCATTATCTTGCTTCAGCATTAAGAACTCATGGCCATTCTTATTTAGTATATACTATTGCCTATTTCTCTCCATCATATTTTTTTTCCAGTACTAAGGATTAGATTAAGAGGCACTATGCCACTTGAGCTATGTCCCCAGCCCTTTTATTTTTTGAGACAGAGTCTTACTGAGTTGTTGGGGCTGGTCTTAAACTTGGGGTCCTGCCTCAGCCTCCCTAGTAGCTGGGATTAAAGGTGTGCACCACTGCGCCTGGCTCATCCTGTTATTTTGAAGCAGATCCCAAACATATAATTTTTATCCATAAATATTTTCAATTTATGCATTGAAAATATTATGGTATAATGACACACAAAATTGTGGCAACATATACATAAAATTTACCATCTTAACTCTTTATAAATGTGCAGTTCAGTGGTACTAAGTTCATTCTCATTGT
Organism: Geosciurus inauris; assembly: GCA_004024805.1. Lineage (NCBI taxonomy): Eukaryota > Metazoa > Chordata > Mammalia > Rodentia > Sciuridae > Geosciurus > Geosciurus inauris. The sequence goes on along the minus strand of PVHX01016606.1, from coordinate 22,367 downwards.
TGTGCAGCCATCACCACCATCTCTCTCCAGGATCTTTTTTACCTTGCACAACTGAAACTCTGTACTCATTAAACATTTATTCCTCATTCCTACCTGTGGCATCCACCATTCTACTTTCTGTCTATAAATCTGAGGTACTTCATATTGGTGGAGTTATATAGTGGTTGTCCTGTTTGTGATTTATTTTACTTAATGTCCTCAAAAGTCTTTGTTGTAGCAAATGTTAGACTTTCCTTCCTTCCTTTTTAGGGCTGAATACTGTTCTATTGTATGGAAGTACCACATTTTATTTATCCAGTCATCCATCAACAGATGGGTTCCTTTCATTTACAGATTTTATTACATGTGACCGAATAACCATTGTTGTGCTTTTGAAAATAAGCAGTGACTCTTTAAATTTAGTCAAATATCTCATTAGTCTTCAAATTTCCAGTCGTCTCATAAATGTCATGATTGTTTTGTTTTTACAGTTGTCATTGTTTTTAAAGGTTGTATTTAACCAGACTTTTTTGACTTTTGAACTTTCTTGTTATCTCATATAGAGTCTGGTCCAGAATCTGTTCCCCCAGGATCTCTTCCAGGTGTCTTGGATGACGCTGTTCAAGGGAGCCCTGCTGTGGATAGTTTTGGCCAGCGTTCCCCAGAGGCCAATAGTTCAGTTTCACCCAGTGGTGAGGACCTCGTCCTTCATTCGGTTAGCTGCTCCACTTTCTTGGATGTAAAGGGTAGGCTCTGGGTTGGAAGCATGGGACTCAGAACTAAGGGAATTTCCTTTGACAGGTCTCAGTGCTGGTTCTGAAGGTGAATGAAGTGTCTATTGGGATTGAGGTACGTGGTGAGGACCTGACTGTAGCCTTGCAAGCAGAGGAACTGACCTTACAGCAGCTGGGCACCGTGGGACTCTGGCAGTTCCTACATGGACAGTGCCCAGGTAAGGATGGCTGCCATTCTAGCAGAGCTGGTAAGTTTTGTCTAGGGCAACCAGAGATTATCTGGCACCTGTCCCTGTGTTCTAAGGACAGCTGCTCTAATGCCAAGTCCTTGGCTCTTTTCTTCAGCAGTCATTAGGGGGAGGAAAAAACCCCAGTGAAGCCTCTTTATCTGTATTGTTTTTTTAAAAATGTATAAAAGCAATAACAATGAACCCATGCACCCACACCTATTTTAATAAATACACAGTGTATTACCTTTGAAGTCTTGGAGCCTCTCTCCTGAATCTTCCTCTTCCACTGTCCCTCTCTCCCTATGTTGTCATAGGTAATCCCTATCCTAAAATTTGTGTTTATCATTCTCTTGTTTTACTTTTATAATTTTTCCACATGAGTTTATATCAATATATTATTTAGCTTTGCAGGTTTTTGAATTTTTTTCTAAATGGAATCACAGTGTGCATTATTTTGTTGCTGCTTCTTTCATAAAATATGATATTCTTGAAACTATGTTGTTAGCAATAGTTCATTCATTTCCACTGCTGTATAATACCCTATTATATAGATGTACTATCCTTCTCTCTCTATCATTACTGGGAATTGAACCCAGAGGTGGTCTACCACTGAGCTAAACCCCCAGCACTTTTTTATTTTTGACTTTGACCAGATCTCTGAACTTGAAATCCTTATTGAGATCCTCAGCCTCCTGAGTAGCTGGGATCACAGGCATGATCCATCACACTGAGCCCTTTTGCTTTTTAAAAACAGCTTTATTGGGTATAATTTGTGAAATACAAAATTCCCTTCTTAATTGTATACTTTAACATATTTTAGTAAATTTATGGAGTTGTGTAACCATCGTTACAACCGAATTTTAGAACATTTCACTCACACCCCACATACCCCTTGCACCCACCCATTCCCTGATTATGTCCTCAGTCTATTCTAAACAGCCATTTGGGTTGCTTTCCATTATTTGCTATTTTGAACAGGGTCGCCGTGAACACCCTCGTATGTGTCCTGGCACATGTGTTTGAGAGGTTCTCCAGGGTTACATTCCTAAGAATGTAATTTCTAGATCATTAGGGGAGGTACAGCTTCAGCCTCACTAGATAATGCTAATTTGTTTTTCGGCATGGTTATCTCAATTTGCAGTTTCAGAAATATGTAAGTTGTTCCAAATCCTTGGCTAAATCTGAGATTGTTTTTTATGCAGTTTTGGAGAGATTTGCATAGATTCTACTTGGCTTTATCAGTGAGAAACAATAAGAGCAAGACTTCAAATGTAGTAGAGTTGAGAGTGCTGTTTTAAGAGCTTTCCATTAGCCCTGGCCCACTGTGTCAGATCCATAGCAAGGCCAGCTTTTTGTTGGTCCTTTGCCTTTCTTCCACCTTGAGGAGCATTTAGTAAAGTAGCTAAGCCTGAAGCTGTCTTATTGATCCTACCACCTCATGCCTTCAGTCTAGCTCACAGTGAATATTATTTTTCTTGATTTAAATTTCACATAAAGCATGTTACAGAGGGGAAACATCATATGGCTGCTCACAACTCTTGGTTACTTTCTACCACAGCAGCACAATGATGAAATTGGGGAAGCTTGACCCTGAAAAATCTCATTGTAGTATCAGCTGTATTTGAAGTCAGACCACCTGACTTCAGATCTTATCCTTGCTGCTTACTAGTTGTGCAACTTTGGGAAAGCTATTCTCTGTAGCTTAGTTCATTCATCTATAAGATGGGAATGATGCTAACATTTTTGGCATAGGGTTGCTATGAATAGTAAAGGATGTAAAGTGCTTATAACAGTTCCAGTGTTAATTAATTAATATGTTTTCCTTGTGTTTCTTTTCAAAGGTACAAGCGTTCAGGAATCCTCAAGTTTGAAGACTGACAACATCAGGCCAGCCGTGGGCCTTCGCTTTGAGGTGGGGCCTGGTGCAGCTGTTCATTCTCCACTAGCCACACAAAATGGCTTCCTGCACTTCTTACTTCGAGGCTGTGACCTTGAGCTGCTCACTTCGGTGCTCAATGGCCTGGGGCCCTTCTTGGAGGATGAGGAAGTCCCAGTGGTATTCCCCATGCAGATTGAGCTCCTGAATTCCAGTATCACCCTAAAGGTGAGAGGACTTGGATTTTTGCCTTAACTTTGTCAGGCAAGGAATCTTGGTTATGATGGTTGTTGTTAGCCTCTTCCCTTGTCCCTGCAAATGTGGTAAGGTTCAGGTGAGGGTGTACATGTTAGCTTTTCCCATCAGTGTTTTAGTAGTGTATGTGTTAAAGTCAAAAGGGCCTGGGTTGGGCTGGGGATGTGGCTGGCTCAGTGGCAGAATGGTTGTCTAGTTATGTGTGAGGTCTTGGGTTCCAACACACACACATGGTCTCTAACTCTAACCCTGCCTTTGGCATAAAGCATAACCAGGCATAAGCTCTTGGGTTATCTGATCCTCAATTTTATAATCTCTAGAATGAGACTCAGTTATGCCTCTCACCTTGCAAGAATATATGGAGAACCAGTGGCAGAAAATTACTTCACTGAATCATAGAAGCATGAGTTGTTACCTCAGTTGCCCTGAGCTGTCTGGGGCATCATATGGTTCCTCTCCTTCCTGCAGGATGATATCCCCCCCATCTATCCAACATCCCCAGGCCCCATCCCCATCACTGTGGCCATGGAGCATGTTGTGCTGAAGAGGAGTGACGATGGTGTGTTCCACATTGGCGGTGAGTTGGGCTCCTCAGCCCCTCAACCTCTCCGCCTTATTTTCCTCTATAAGTGAATAGGTGACAACTAGGAACTGTGGCCGTTGGAGGTAGTTTGTCACTTAGAACGTTTTACTTTTTTCTCCAGCTGCTGCTCAGGAGAGACCATCAGCTAAAGTACCTAAAAGTGAGAAGAAGCAGCCCCCAAAAGAACAGCTATTTCTGGTGCCCACAGGAGAGGTTTTTGGACAACAGGTAAGGACCCAGCTGGACAGAATCTTCCCATAAACCCTTAGGCACTGTAGTTGTGGAAGTTGAGAAAACCCAGAGGGCTGAAAGGTTGCTTGTGTTATGAGCAGCTGGGTTGTTTGGTCTCCTGTCCCCTAGTAGCAGCTTCTGGAAGCATCTGGCTAGAGGATGTAAGCCAAGCGCTAGAGGCTAGTGCTTACTGTCCCTTAACTGATGAACTCTGAAAAGGGAGTCAGGCTCCTGGAGGAGATCTGATTGAGGTCTCTTGATCATTAACTTTACCTATAGATTTTTCTGCTTGAATTCTTCCTTCTTGCTCCTTTTATTGGCTGTTGTTGCAAGGTGGTATTACTGTGTTCATTAACTATGAACTGCTTATTTTTCCTCAGGTGAATGAATTGCCCACCCTACAAAAAGAACTTATAGAAACTAAACAAGCATTGGCCAGTGCTAACCAGGATAAAGAAAAACTTCTTCAGGAGATAAGGAAATATAACCCCCTCTTTGAGCTCTGATAGCAGAGGCTCAGCCGTCTGTGCCAAGGAGAGAAGAGATCACCAGCAGTAGCACCACCTGGGACAGAAGGCACCGTCCAGCATTGAATGATCTGCTGAGGATGTGGGAGGGACAGGGCGTGCTCAGTGCTCGCCTCATGGGTGCACTTTCTACTAGCTGTTCTAGCTTGGATAGAGTACAGGGCAAAGCTTGACCGCATCCCAGGAAATTGGGGTCGCTTTGTACGTGGCTCAAGCATCATTCGTTGCCTGTACAAAGCTAAAGCCTGTTGGCCTCTGCACACTAGGTGGAATCTTTTCCACATTGTAGGGCCATTTCATTTCTTGGTTTCATGATGGAGATTTTTGCTTCCTTCACAGCTGTGTGAACAATTGAAAGTACCCACTTCCTCAGCCACCCACAGAGCCACCAAAGATTTCATGTCCCAGAGCTTCCTGCAGCAGACCTGAAAAGTTGTTGACCAGAACTTTGGCCTTGATAGTGGAACAGAACAGGAAATAACCCAGCAAGGGGAGGAGGGGTAGAGAGGCACAAGAGTAAGGGAGACCCGGACTCTGTTTTGGAATGGGAATCAAGTTCAGATCATCTTGGCAGATACTACAATCAGATTTTTCAGGGTCAAGCTTCCTTTCTGTTGTAATTTCATCATTGTGATGCTGTGGTAGGAAGTAAACAACAGTTGTGACTAAGCCATATCATCTTTCCCTTCTGTAACAGAATTTATTTGAAATTTCTATCAAGAAAAAAATGTTCCCTCTGAGCTGGGGTGAAGGCAGGATGAGGTCTGGGTCATCACAGGATCTCTATTCTGAGCCCTTGAGTCTCCTGCTCTACAGGTGCACCTGAAAAGTTAATTCCTCTGTCTTCCTGAGGTTCATGGTCATCTTCTTTCCCAGCATCATGACTTTGCTCACCTCAGCACTTGGTCATTTTGGAACTGAAAATGTGTTTTAAATTTTAACATAAACATCTCAACCTGTTGCCTGCCATTGCCCTCTATTACTGTGGCTTTTAAAAATCATGGAATTTTGATATAAGTAAAAAACAACAACAACAAAACCCCCCTTCAATATATCTGGATTTCCCCTCTGCCCTATAAGAGAGCTGTTTCCCTTTACTAATTCTCCAAAACTCTGCCTTCATCTACACCTCTGGTATGGTTTAGGCTGTGTTGATTTGGCAGAATGTATCAGCTAACTCACCTTGACATAGCAAGATGGTAAAATAGTGAATTAGTGATATCACTGAAGTCTTAATAGTGCATAACCTATTGGAAGAGAGGTAAATGGTTTCTTTTATAGGAAATCATGCTTGATTTGTATACTGTTTTTTTTTTTTTTTTAGGATAAAAAGAAACATGCATTTACACGGGAACAAGATCTAATTTGTTCAGACTTTTAAGGACTTTGGTCAAATTTCTTCAGTAAGGCAAATTTTAAAATATCAGTTACTATCAGATTGCGGGAATTTGTCATTCTTGGGAAACAAATTAGAAACTTGGGAATAAAGAAACATTTTTTTTTCTGGTGAGAATGTTAACAGGGGAAGTTTCCTAAGGGTCAGTGATTGGTTCAGTGTTAAGATTCTTATAAATGACCCAAATGTAGGTCTTTACAAGGCAATAAAATGTTGTTGCTTCCATGCAATAAAAGGTAGACCAGAAGAGATTGAGACAGACTACAACAACAGATCCCCAAGGAGTCAGACAGATCACAACAAGACTCAAAGTGTCAAGTGAGGTTCAGCATAGTCAGCGTAAGGGAACGTGTTTACAGAAGAGTGATCAGTGGATGGGGCAGTGAGCTCTGCTGGAACTCAGGAACGCAAGTGAAGCATTGCTGGGGGGGATTGATGTGCTGCTGTGGCCCAAGCCCAGCTCCTCAGCATGATCAGGAAGGGCGCTCAAACACCACCACCGCACCTCTTGCAGAACTGTGGGTATGTCTTAAATGATCTGTTTCTAGAGACCTTATTTATCAAGTATATGGTGAAGGGAGGAAAGATCCAGAGAATAGCAGGAACATCAAGGAGTGGAAATGCTTCTGCATGGCGTATCTTTAAAATGTGGACTCTGTTCTACAAGAATGAAAACAGGGTTTGGTCACATATCCAGTCAAGGATCCAGCTCTAAGGCTCTGCCTCATCACCTTGGGTAAAAGGAAGTGGGAAACCTGAAGAGCTTATTGTTCAAGAAGTGGCACTGGCAGAATTCATGTGTGAATGCAGGTTTAAGAGGACTCCCCGTGCGATGGTCTCCCAAAGGGAACGATGTGAAACTAGGGCTGTTCGGTATCAACAACTGAGAGGTTAACATCCCTCCTCAAAGTGCCCTGCAGTGCTGCTTCAAGGGCAGGATGTTGGGCTGAGTAGATCACTAGTCCTCTCAAATGGGCATTTCTAATGTTCTTGGAGGGATGGGAGAGATCCAGTAGTCAGAAAATAAAAATATTCAACCTCAGGCTCCCCTGAAGTTGTTTAAAGTCATTCTGATTCTCTGATTCCTCCTTTGCCCTCCATATTCCTCTGGCATCCCTCCATGCAAAGATGTGTCTTGTAGGCATTGCTTGGCATCCTTTGCCTTAAGCTCGTAGTAGAAACATCTAGCAAGTACCAAGGCTGACCTCTTAATGGCCAGAGCTGTCTGCTTTCTGGGTTCTCTGAAGAAGTCTGGAGTTCTTGTCTATGTGACAAATGGAGCCTTAGAATTTCTGACTTATCCTATGTGGCAGCTTGGGCCAATGTGTCTTGAAATTAGCCCTCAGGAAAATGTGGTAGGATTCATTATTCCTTGGAGTTTTAGTAAGAATCCTCTTGTATAACTTTATATTCTTATTCACTGGGTGAGGATACATTTTTATAATGAAGAAGCATGAACTAGTGGTCATCTTCAGAGTAAGTGTAAAGGAAAATAACAAGGAAATAGCGGTGTCAGCCCTTTTCATCTGTTTATGCTCTCTGCTTTGGAGCTGCAAGACTGAACAAGAAGTAACAGTACCTCAAGAAAATGTCTGCACCACTATCCCTCAGCCTTCAGCCACTGCACATTATCATTTCAGCTGTGAAACAACTATGTCTTATTATCTGTGATCATCGAGATTTCTTGTTTACATGCACGAACTGAGGATAAGCTTTAGTGCACAGACTAGAGTGTAAATCCTCCTCACTGGCTGCAGGGATGGGTGGCAATTGCAAATGTTTTCAACTCACTGGAATAATTAACCTAGTTTCTGATTTAAGACAGGAGTGGTTCTATTCACGTGATGGCTGCTTTTTTCTGTATATTTCATTTGACCGTCATTTTGTCATGGCCTCAACCTTTGTGTCTCCTTTTCCATGGTTCTGAAAGCATGGTTTCTATGTGGAATGTACAAGAGATGAACAGTCCCCCACACACATACCCCATAACTGAAATGCTTGCACTTAACTAATTTACACTAGTTCCTCCTTAGGGGGAAACAGGGTGGTAGAAGCTAGTTTGAGGTATTGCCAGATGGGAACTTCCCATTTTAAACCTTTACACTAGGGATTCCCCCCCATTAACTGTTTCAGAGACTCCAAGAGTGTGATGTACCATCCTTTCAGAGACTAGGGCCTTTTGTCTCATTGCTCCCCCAGCTTCTGCCAGAACGGGAATATTCCATTCACCCCTGGGTAGGTTTGCACATTAGCTGTTATTAAAGGTATTTTGTTTCCTGTGGCACTAGGGGAAACACTTGGACAACCTGCAACAGTGAGGCCTTGCTAAATGGCCAGACTTGGGATTTGATTTTCCTCACTTGTATCGTTTCAGCTTTACCAGATATCTCTAACGGCAAAAGGTGTGGTTCCTATAACTGTTAAAATATTTTTTTCCTGTTAAGAGTGGAGAGACATCTTTTTAATCAGTTTATTCATTTTTAGTCAAGATTTAGCTTGACTCCTAGCATTTCTTTGTGAACACCCACTGAAATGTCTTCACTGGCTAAGTGTGTGTTTAAAGCCATGAGTTTTTAATGTAAGATACTAAAAGTCAGATGTGTCCCAGTTCATGAGTCCAAGCTGTTTCCCCCACTCAAGGTGCTAAACAGAACTGGAATCTTAAAGTCATGCTCAGGAAAGCTTTGAAAGACAACAGCCTCAAAATCCTTCTCCCTATGTCACTGAACGGTAGATGTGAAGAATTCTGGGGGATTGCCAATTATATACGGTAGCCTTATTACTGCTAATCACTGTCAAGAAAAGGTCACTCACTCCATTCCCCTCTGTTTGAGGAAAACAATGAGAATGTATGCAATGAACTGGAATCCTGGTCAGTATTGGGAAATTTTAATGTTGCAACATCTAATCAAACCCTGAGTGTACTGGTTCTGTGAACCATCTGAAAAAAAAAAAAAAGCGTATTAAACTTCTTAAATGATATTGGTTGTGGCATATCTGTTTATAGGAGTCTGATTTATATGGGCTTTCTTACATGGTTTTAAAAAGTGCTTGAAGTACTCTTGCATGAGTTAAAATGATAATGGTTCTAACAGAAAATGGGAAGGGCTCACAAATTTTCACAAAAAAGCCAAGACTAGTTTTATTTGGACACCAAAAAAGTGATGAACTTATTCCAGTCCAATCAGCCTGATACAAAATGAATACACATACAGCAAGTTGGAAAAATTTAATGATAACCCACCAAAATCCACAGGAGACTCCTAAATATTAACAAGCACAAATTTTTCCATTACTCCTGTTATCACTGTGTCCTTCATAGTAAAGAATCGTAAGTCAAAAGTTTCTGGTTGTTTTATCTTCTTAAAACCAGACATAATCCAAGTCTCAGCAAATTTAGGCTTCAATGTGAAACCATCAAAGTTCTCTTGGAAAGGTCTTCCCTCTCTGAAAGCAGCTCCCCTTTCCAGAAGATGCTGAAGGCCCACATGTCTTCCAACTAGCTAAGAGCCAGTTAAATACTTCAAAATGCTGTAAGAGGTCCCAAAATTTAGTCAAGGTAAGTATGAAGCAGGTTGCATGCCTTCTAGGTGTGACAAAAACAAGATGGGAGAAAGACATTAAAATCACGGAATCCTTGGTGGACTAAGATACCAAAGCACCAGGCCTGAAAGTCTCACAGAACAGGAAGTCTGGAACCAGTCCTCTTGTCAGTAACGGGCTTCTCCAGGCTTTGGTCTAGAAGAAGATGATTTTTTTGTGCTTTGAGTTGGGGATTTGCCCCTTTGACTTTAGCCTCCGAACAGCTTCCCTCATGTGTTTGGGTTGCAGTGGTGGCATTTCTCCCCACTTCTCACACACATCCAGTGCTGAACAGGGAAAGGGGAACGTGTCACTATCACACAAGAGTTTGTTAATCACATAATCCAGTCCTGTAATTCCTGGTAACCCTTCGAGGTTTACTAAGGCAACAAACATTTTCCCTTCTTAAGAGAATGCTACAAAGTATCTATCATGTTCCTTTAGGATAATATCCCATAGGGAGGTTTATCTTAGGCAACAGTTTAAAACATATCTCCTGCTTAAAAACATGGCATGAGCTAGGGATTAGCAATAGGAAACAGCCAGGCTTTTAACTTGATAGACAGAAAAGGGCAGTTCCCAGGGGTGACAATATCAGGGATAATTTACCACACTGTACTGGTCAGTTCTGGTGATAGCTTTTTTTATATCTTTTGGCAGCAGAAACAAGGTCTGCATGTGAAAAATACAACATCTGTTTCTGTCACTCTGGGTTAAGAACAGGAATCAGGGAGAGGGATTTCCTAGATGATTCCTTGACCCTTAGTATTGAAACTTTCAAGAAATAGTGGTCACACCCTCTTGAATATAAGGCTTCTGGTATAGTCAACTTCCAGTGCAAATGGTTAACTCCCACAGGTACTTTAGTAAGTTCTTGGGTTTAAATGTTTGTGAAAATATGATTGCCACATGTACAGTCCTGTACGTGTAGCCAACTTACTCACCTTCTTCAACCACCTCCCCGACGAAAACCTTGGAAATACCAGACATAGCAATAACAACATTCTGGGACACAGAGGTGCCAGTAATGGACTGGATCAGCTTTAAAAAAAAGGACAAAAACTAATTAAGATAGTCAAGGACTGGCTTTGGAATACAGTACCAATAAAACAAAAACAAAAAAAACCCCAAAAAACCTTTGCACTGAAAAAGTGTTTACTAAAGGCTGCATGCTAAAATTGAGACAAAGATTCAGGTATGTTATGACTTGCTCTCTATATAGAGACCCTTTACCTGGCATAAAAAACTGGAACTGATCACACAACTGAAGGGCATGTTATTTTTATTTTCCTGCCTAACTAATCCACCCATTTGCTTAACACCTTTCTTCATAATGCTGAGGGTCATAGCTATGGAGTCTGGTTCAGTTTTTTGTGTTTTTTTTTTGGTACTGGGGATTGAACTCAGGGGCACTCGACCACTGAGCCACATCCCCAGCCCTATTTTGTGTTTTATGTAGAGGCAGAGTCCCACTGAGTTGCTTAGCGCCTCGCCGTTGCTGAGGCTGGCTTTGAACTCGCGATTCTCCTGTCTCAGCCTCCCTAAGTGCTGGGATTACAGGCTTGAGCCACCGCGCCCGGCTTCTGGTTCAGTTTTGATGTGTGGAAATGAAGTGTGGTGGTTCATCCTTACCCTTTTAATGGCTGCCTTAGGGAAGGCTGACCGGCGATACATTTCATAGCGGTTCAGCTGCTCCTCAGAAAAAGAAGAAACCAGGATTCTAGACAAAGATTCAGGTAATTAAATTGGCTAGTAAGATTGAATGCTAAAGATATTAAGTCAATAAAAACAAGTCTCTCCATTATGTTAAGCAAAATAAGCCAAACTCAGAATATCAAAGGCTGTATGTTTTCTCTCATATGTGGAAGCTACAGAGGGGAAAGGAAAAGAAAGGTAGGATTAGGAGGCGGGAATCTCATGAAAATCAAGGGGAGCTTAGTAAGGAAAGGGACTGGGGTGGGAGGTAGGTGCAAGTGCCGGGAAGTGATACTGGCCAAATTATATTTTTACACCGTGTACATGTATGAATATGTGAACAACAAATCCCATCATTATGTACAACTATAATGCACCAATAAAAATATTGAAAGGAGGAAAAAAAAACAGTTTTGGACAATGAAGAAATAAGTTCTCAAGGAGTCAATGGCATTAGGCTTGGTACTTATGAAAATTTAGAATTAAAAAATTTTCATTACTAAGGAACTTGAGAAAGTGTGAAACAATTTCCTTTTCAACTTAATGATGTAGGATCACTGTCTCATACTATATATATGGTGTTTTCAGCTTTAGATTCTCTAATGCTACCTAATAGCATTTCACATTGGTGGTAAAAATTTAATATGTAAACTCATATTCAAACCATTACTTTCAACACTAACCAATTTACAAGACAATTTTTTGGGGGGGTACTGAGGATTGAACTCAGGGGCCTTTACCACTGAGCTATTTCCCAATCCTTTATTCATTCATTCATTCATTCATTGTGCTGGGGATGGAACCCAGGGCCTTGTGCATGCAAGGCAAACACCCTACCAACTGAGCTATATCCCCAGCCCCCTTTCTTATTTATTTTTGAGACAGAATCTTGCTCAGTTGTCTAGGATGGCCTCAAACTTGCAATCCTCCTGACTCAGCCTCCAGAGTAGCTGGTATTACAGGTACATACTTCCATGCCCAGTTTAGGAGAGAAATATTTGCAAAATATATAGAAAGCAATTAATGCTCTTAATACATAAATGGCCTAATCAATTTTAGGAAATGAACAAAAGAAACAAACAGGAAGTTTACAAAAATATCAAAAGCCAGTAATATGAAGAAAAAAATAACCTTTCTATTAACTAAGAAAATTAAAATGATAAAACATTTTTTATTTTCAAATTTATTATTATTGTTGTTGTTATTATTTTTGGTACTGGGAATTGAACCCAGGGTCACTTAACTACTGAGCCACATCCCCAGAACTTTCTTTGTTTATTTAAAATTTTTATTTTGAGACAAGTTCTTGCCAAATTGCTTAGGGCCTCGCTAAGTTGCTGAGTCTGGCTTTGAACTCTTAATTCTCCTATCTCAGCCTCCCAAGTCACTGGGATTACAGGCGTGTGGCACTGCTCCTGGCAAGAAAACATTTAAAAAAAATTTTTAAATACAGCCGGGCACAGTGGCTCACGCCTGTAATTCCAGCACTTAGGGAGGCTGAGACAGGAGAATTCCGAAGTTCAAAGCCAGCCTCAGCAATGGTGAAGTGCTAAGCAACTCAATGAGACCCTGTCTCTACATAAAACCCCCCAAATAGGGCTGGGGATGTGACTCAATGGTTGAGTACCTCTGAGTTCAATCCCGGTACCAAAAAAAAAAATTGTCCAAAGATACATCAGTGTTGTCAAAAGGAAAAAAAAATAAACAGAATGGTTACAGGAATTGGTTAACTTATGATTCATCCACAATGGAATACAATTCAACTATTTAAAAATGATAACATATGCCAGGTGTGATAGCACATACTTGTAATCCCAGCTACTTGGGAGACTAAAGCAGGAGCATTGCAAGTTTGAGACCAGTTTGGGCAAGTTAGTGAAAACTTGCCTCAAAATAAGAAACTAAAAATGGGCTGTGGCTATAGCTCAGTGTATTCTAGGTTCAATCCCTAGTATGTCAAAGAAAAAAGATGATTTATGGTCATATTTACTGACATGAAAATATTTAGCTATATCTATCAAATGCAAAAAATATCTGAAAAGGTATATGCACAAATTATTAAACCCAGGGGTGTTGAGTGCGTGTTTACATGTGTGTGTGTGTGCTTAGAATAAACCCTAGGCAGGGGAGAATTATGGGTAATTTTTTGTTTTTGTATTCTCTGATTTATTTACAATGAGCTTATACTATTACAGTCAGAAACCATAGTGTTTTTTTTTTAATACTAGGGATTAAAGTCAGGGGAGCTTTACCATTGAGCTATATCCTCAGCCCATTTTACTTTTTGAGATAAAAGTCCCCCTAAATTGCTTAGGGCCCTGCTAAATTGCTGAGGCTGGCCTCAAACTTGAGATCTTCCTGCCTCAGCCTCCAGAGCTGCTGAGATTATAGGCATGTACCACCATGTCCGGCTATAATAGTTCTTTTTTTTTGGTACCGGGAATTGAACCCAGACGTACTTAACCACTGAACCACATCTCCAGCATTTTTTAATATTTTATGTAGAGAGAGGGTCTTGCTGAGTTGCTTTTGGCTTCGCTAAATTGCTGAGGCTGGCTTTGAACTTGTGATCCTCCTGCCTCAGCCTCTCAAGCTGCTTGGATTATAGGCATGTGTCACTGTGCCCGCCTATAATAGTTTGTTTTTTTAAAATATATTTTTTAGTTATACATAGATACAGTGTCTTTATTTTGTTTATTTATTTTTATGTGGTGCTGAGGATTGAACCCAGTGCCTCACACATGGGAGGCAAGTGCTCTGCCACTGAGCCACAACCTCAGCCCCTGTAATAGATTTTTGAAGAAAACTATAACCTACATGTTTTAATTACTGATATGGAAAACATTCACCATTTATAATGTCAAAAACAACAAAGTATAGTATTTGTGTTTTAAAAATAAATTATTTAATTTTATTTATAGAATATGTGTACAGAAAATACAGTATGCATATAATGTTAGCAGTATATATCTCATGGTGATAAGGAAATAGTTTTCCATTTTATTTATATCTCTCTATTATAACATGACATATTAATTGCCTTTTTTTTTTTTTTAAAATATTTTTTTAGTTGTAGATGGACACAATGTCTTTATTTATTGCTTTGTATGTGGTGCTGAGGATCGAACCCAGGGCCTCACGCATGCGAGGCAAACGCTCTACCGCTGAGCTACAGTCCCAGCCCTAATTGCCTTTTTTAATTTAAAAAAAAAATTTTAAAGGTCAAAAATTATTAAGTTTGTGTAGACATGTTAGAGCCTCGAAATGGGGAGTGATTGGAAAGTGACTTACTGCATCTTTTGAATCTCGTCTTCATCCACTTTCTGCTTCTTCTCTTTCTTTTCTTTGGTATCTATTTTCAATTTTTTGGCTGCAGGAGTAAGTAATGATGAGTCTTCCCTTTCAACTGCTGTTAAATCTGAAACGTCCTGACTCTTCAGCTGGGAAAATGAAAGAAACCCTATCATATATTTGGCCTACTTTCCAGGCTTGGGCAAGGTTACAACACATTACAACACAACAAATCCATTTATTGAGTAGTTTTTTGGTTCTAGGCACTGACCGTTCCATCAAGGGTAAAATGCAGTATATTTCCTAAAGGAAGATTATAGACCAGCTCTGAAAGAATACTAGCTAAATAATCCAGTTTTCCAGTTTAGCTATGATCATAGCTCAGTACCTGGGTATGAAATGTCAAAGACCAAAATAACCACTCTCCTCCTGGGCCCACTCTTCTGACTTTGTTCTTTTAAAGGGATGTCAGCAAAGTCTTCTCCATCCAGCTAGCAATTTTGCCTCTAGATCTACAGATCTCCTTACTTCTGATGAATCCATGTAGAAAAGATATTTAAAAAAAAGGTCCCTTGTCATCAAAAAGTTTCTTCCAATTTGGAACTTTCAAGTGAGACTCTCCTACATGTAGTGTTCTTTTCTTTCTACTCTTCATTCCTACTATATCATGCAAATATATTTCCCCTTACTAGAATGAAAATTTTTTCTTTCCCCATTTTTATTGGTACATTATCATTGTACATAATGATGGGATTTATTGTTACATATTCATACATACACATAATATAATTTGGCCAATATCACATCCCAGCACTTCTGTCCTTCCTTCCTCTCCTCCCACCCTAGTAGAGGTCCCTTTCCTCTACTGATCTCCCTTTGATTTTCATAAGATCCCGGCCCTCTCACTTTGTTTTCCTTTTCCCTCTCTAGCTTCCACATGAGAGAAAACATACGACTCAACTTTCTGAGTTTGGCTTATTTCGCTTAGCATAAAGGTCTCTAGTTCCATGAATTTCCCTATAAATGACATAATTTCATTTTTCTTAATGGCTGAATAAAACTCCATTGTGTAGATATTCATCACGTTTTCCTTATCTGTTCATCTACTGAAGAACACCTAGGCAGGTTCCATAGTTTGGCTATTGTGAATTGGGCTGCTATAAACATGGGTATGCGTGCATCCCTACAGTATGATGACTTTAATTCTTTAGGATAAATACCAAGGAGTGGTATATATGGATCACATGGTTGTTCCATGCCTAGTCTTTTGAGGAACCTCCACGCTGATTTCCATAGTGGTTATACTAATTTACAGTCCCACCAACAGTGTAAAAGTGTTCCTTTTTCTCAGCTGGGCGTGGTGGCGCAAGCCTGTAATCCCAGCACTTAGGGAGACTGAGACAGGAGAATCGCGAGTTCAAAGCCAGCTTCAGCAAGGGCGAGGCACTAAGCAACTCAGTGAGACCCTGTCTCTACATAAAACACAAAATAGGGCTGGGGATGTGGCTCAGTGGTTGAGGGCCCCTGAGTTCAATCTCCAGTACAAAAAAAAAAAAAAAAAAGTGTTCCTTTTTCTCCACATCTTCTCCAGTATTTATTATTTGTATTCTTTTTAAAAAAAATATTGGTAGTTATAGATGGACACAATACCTTTATTTATTTTTTAATGTGGTGCTGAGGATCGAACCCAATGCCTCACACATGCTAGGCAAGCACTCTACCACTGAGCTACAGCCCCAGCCCCCTATTATTTGTATTCTTGATGACTGCCATTCTGCCTAATGTGAGATGAAATCTCAGGGTAGTTTTGATTGAATTTCCCTAATTGCTAATGATGTTGAATGTTTTTTCATGTATTTGTTGGCCATTTGTTTTTTTATTATAAAAAAAATTTTGTTTTAGTTGTTGATGACCTTTATTTTAACCATTCATTTGTATGCGGTGCTGAGAATCAAACCAGTGCCTCACACATGCGAGGAAAGCACTCTACCACTGAGCCACAACCCCAGCCCTGTATTTCTTCTTTTGAGAAGTGTCTAATTCATTTGCCCAATTATTAATTGGTTTATTGGTTTTCTGTGGTGTAAAGTTTTTTGGGCTCTCTATATTAATCCTGTCAGAAGAGTAGCTAGCAAAGATTTCCTCCCATTCTATACGTTCTCTCTTCACATTCCTAATTGTTTCCTTGCTGCACAGGAGCTTTTAACTTTAATGCCATCCTATGAATTAACTCCTGGCATTATTTCCTGAGCTTTAGGGGTCCTGTTGAGAAAGTTGTTGCCTGTGCCTATGTGTTGGAGTACTGACTTTATGTTTTCTTCTAGGAGTTGCATAGTTTCTGGTCTAATTCCCAGGTCTTTGATCCATTTTGAGCTGATTTTTGTGCCGAGAGATAAAAGTCTAGTCTCGTTCTTCTACATATGGATAGTCAGTTTTCCTAGCACCATTTCTTTCTCTTTTTTCGGTACTGGGGATTGAACTCAGGGGCACTCAACCACTGAGCCACATCCCCAGCCCTATTTTGTGTTTTATGTAGAGACAGAGTCTCACCGAGTTGCTTAGTGCCTCGCTGTTGCTGAGGCTGGCTTTGAACTCGCAATTCTCCTGTCTCAGCCTCCCAAAGTGCAGGGATTACAGGCATGTGCCACTACGCCTGGCTGTAGCACCATTTCTTGTTTTGTTTTGTTTTGTTTAAATATTTTTTTAGTTGTTGATGGATCTTTATTTTATTCATTTATTATTTATATGTGGTGCTGAGGATCGAACCCAGTGCCCCACGCATGCTAGGCAAGCGCTTTACCACTGAGCCACAGCCCCAACCCCTCTAGCACCATTTCTTTTTTTTTTTTAATATTTTTTAGTTGTAGGTGGACAGAATATCTTTATTTTACTTTTATGTGGTGCTGAGGATCGAACCCAGTGCCTCACGCATGCTAGACGAGCACACTACCACTGAGCCATAACCCCAGCCCCATCTAGCACCATTTCTTAAAAGGCTATCTTTTCTCCAATATATGTGTCTGGCACTTTTATCAAGGATCAGATGTATGTATCTGTGTGGGTTTGTCTCTGTGTCTTCTATTCTGTACCACTGGTCTATGTGTCTGTTTTTATGCTAGTACCATACAATTTTTGTTACTATAGCTCTATAGTATAATTTGAAATCAGGTATTATGATGCCTCTAGCATTGCTTTTTTGACAAAGAATTGCTTTGGCTATTCTGGGTCTTTTATATTCTTCCAAATAAAATTAGGACTGTTTTTTTCTAGTTCTTTGAAGAATGTCATTGGTATTTTGAGGAGAATTACATTGAATCTGCATATTGCTTTTGGTAGTATGTCCATTTAAACAATATTAATTCTGCCTATTCATGAACATGGGAAGTCTTTCCACATTCTGAGGTCAATTTCTTTCTTCAGTGTTCTACAGTTTTTATTGTAGAGGTCTTTCACTTCATTGGTTAAATTTATTCCTAGGTGTTTTTTTTTTAGACTATTATAAATGGAATTGTTTCCTAATTTCTTTCACAGAAGATTCATTGTAGGTATATAGGAAAGCTATGAATATATGTATGTTTATTTGGTAACACATAGACCAGTGGTACAGAATAGAAGACACAGAGACAAACCCACACATCTATAGTCATCTGATCCTTGACAAAGGTGCCAAAACATACATTAGAGAAAAGACAGTCTTTTTAACAAATGGTTCTGGGAAAACTGGTTATTAGCTCTAACAATCTTTTGGTGGATTTTTTTGGATGTTCTAAGTATAGGATCATATTGTCTGCAAAGAGTGACAACTTGACTTCTTCCTTTCCTATTTTTATTCCATTTCCTTCTTTTGCCTAATTGCTCTGGTTAGAATTTTTAGCACTATATTAAACAAAAGTGGTGAGAGTGGACATTCTTGACTTGTCCCAGATTTTAAAGGAAATGCTTTCAGCTTTTCCTCATTTATTAAGAGAATGCTTTTGGGTTTTTCACATATAGCCTTTATAATATTGAGGTAGTTCTATCCCTAGTTATTTTTAATGCTTTTATCATGAAATGAGTGCTGAATTTTGTCAAAGGCCTTCTCTGTATCTATTGAGATGACTAAGTAATTTTTGTCCTTAATTCTATTTACATGATGAATTACATTTATTGATTTGTGTATGTTAAACCATCTTTGCATCTGGAATAAAACCGACTTAGTCATGCTGTACAATCTTAATATGTTGTTGAACACAATTTGCTAATGTTTTTTTTTAAATATTTTTTTAGTTGTAGATGGACGCAATATCTTTATTTATTTTTATGTGGTGCTGAGGATCGAACCCAGTGACTCACGCATGCGAGGCAAGCGCTCTACTACTGAGCCACCGCCCCAGCCCCTTGCTAATGCTTTATTAAGTTCATCAGGGATATTGGTCTGTAGTTTTCTTTCCTTGATGTGCCTTATCTGGTTTTGCTATGGTTGTGATACTGGCTTCACAGAACATATTTATAAGTGTTCCATCCCTTTCTATTTTATGGAAAAATTCGTTTTTTGTTTTTTTGGGTTTTTTTGGTACCAGGGATTGAATTCAGGGGCACTCGACCCCTGAGCCACATACCCAGCCCTGTTTTGTGTTTTATGTAGAGACAGGGTCTCACTGAGTTGCTTAGCGCCTCGCCATTGCTGAGGCTGGCTTTGAACTCGCGATTCTCCTGTCTCAGCCTCCCTAAGTGCTGGGATTACAGGCTTGAGCCACCGCACCCGGCTTATTTTATGGAAAAATTTGAGAAGCATTGGCATTAGGTCTTGTTTAAAGGTCTGATACAATTCAGCTGAGAATTCATCTAGTCCTGTGCTTTTCTTTGTTGGAAGACTTTTTATTACTCCTTCTATCTCATTACAAATTATTGGTCTATTTAGGTTTTCTAGGTCCTCTTGATTCAATTTTGGCAGATCCTATTTGTCTAGAAATGTATCCATTTCTTCTAGGCTTTCCAAATTTTTGGAATATGTTTTCAAAATAGTCCCCGATGATTTGTTGCATTTCTATGATCTGTGGTGATGTCTCCATTTTCAACTGTAATTTTACTAATTTGGGTCTTCTTTCTTTTGGTTAGTTTGGCTAACGGCTTATCAATTTTGCTTATCTTTTCAAAGAACCAACTCTTTTCTTCACTGATCCTTTGTATTGTTTTTTATGCATTGATCTGAGGATGTCTATTATGATTTTGGGCTCTCAATTATTTTCTTTTGGAGTTGGTTTGCTCTTCTATTTCAAGAGCTTTGAGATATATCATTAGGTTGTTGACTTGGGATCTTTCTTTCTTTCTTTCTTATGTAGGAACTCATATCTATAAACTTTCCTCTTAGAACTGCCTTCACAGTGTTCCAAAGGTTTCGGTATGTTGTATCACTATTCTCATTTGAGTCTAAGAATTTTTTCTTTTTTGGTACCAGGGATTGAACTCAGGGGCACTTGACTACTGAGCCACATCCTCAGCCCTACTTTGTATTTTCTTTTCTTTCTTTTTTTTTTTGTAGTTGTAGAGGGACAGCATGCCTTTATTTTATTTGTTTATTTTCATGGGGCCAAGGATCAAACTCAGTGCCAAACACATGCTAGCCAAGTGCTCTGCCACTGAGCCACATCCCCAGCCCATATTTTGTATTTTATTTAGAGACAAGGTCTCACTCAGTTGCTTAGCACCTCACTTTTGCTAAGGCTGGCTTTGAACTCATCCTCCTGCCTCAGCCTCCCAGGCTGCTGGGAGGCTAAGGAGATGTGTGCCACTGTGCTCGCCTGAATCTAAGAATTTTTAAATTTCTTCCCTGACTTCTATCACCCATTCATCATAGAATGAAAACTTGTTAAAGGTATCTTTGTCTATTATGTATGTATCTCCCTCATAGCATTTACCATCATGCTTGATATTTAATAAATGTCTGCTTAATAAGAACAAAATCAAATCCAAACTTTGTCCCCTCCAGCTTAATATGGAATTTTAAGTATACCACAAAACTCTTCAATAAAATTTGTCTCCCCTGAAGAGGAACTCAGATCTAAACTCACATAGGAATATGGGAGATAGGTGGGAGTGAAGTTTGAGTATATTTTTGGTACTAGGGATTGAACCCAGGAGCATTTTACCACCAAGCTACATCCACATCCCTTTTTTTTATTTTGAGATAAGGTCTTGCTAAGTTGCTTAGGGCCTCACTAAGTTGCTAACACTGGCCTTGACTTGCAATCCTCCTGCCTTAGCCTCCTGTTGCTGGAATTATAGGCGTGCACCACTGAACCCAGCAAATTTGCATATCTTACTTTGTTGATCTTTAATTTCTTTCTAGTTACTGATTTATACAAGTTTTTTTTTTAACCTCTGTGCCTCAATTTTGGTGATTTATATTTTCCTAAAAAAATCATCCACTTTTTCTTAGAGTCTTCACATTTATTTGCCTTAAACTTGAAAATTAAATCCTATAGAATTTTCTTTTCTTTTTGGTGGTGCTAGAGATCAAACTGAAGGCTCGGGACTTGTTCTGTATCCCTGAGCTACACCCTCAGCTCCTATGTTTGTTTTCTTGTTTTTTGTTTTGGTACCAGGCACTGAACCCAGGGATGTTTTACCACTAAGCCACATCTCCAGCCCTTTTTAATATTTTATTCAGCTGAGTTGCTTAGGGCCTCACTAAGTTGCAGAAGCTGGCTTTGAACTCCTGATCCTCAGCCTCCCGAGCTGCTGGGATTACAGACATGTTCTTCTGATCCTGGCTTCCTTTGTTTGTTTAAGTGATAATTCATGAGAATCTATTTTTGTCTTTGTTCATTTCTTCCTATACTCTTTTAAAAAATATTTTTTTAGTTGTTGGTGGATCTTTATTCATTTATTATTTATATGTGGTGCTGAGGATTGAACCCAGTGCCTCACACATGCTAGGCAAGCGCTCTACCACTGACCTACAGCCCCAGCCCTCTTCCTATACTTTTTTGGCTTATTTTGTATGCTTCTGATTTTTTGAATTGGGTGCTTATTTTTAAAAATATGTAAGGCTATGAATTTTTTATAAATAAGGTTTTGGTTAAATCCCATAGAATTTGATGTAGTGTTCTTTTTATTTCTTTAACCTAAGGGCAATTTAAAAAATGGTTTAACAATGTTGGGGCAGGGGCTAGTGTTTTCTTTTTTGGAGGGGAAAGTTTTTCATTGTTAATTTCAGGCTTTTTGCATTCTGTTAACACATTTCTATTATGTTATGATTTCTACTTTTATGGATTTGTTTTCTAAGGCCTGGCGTGGTAGTGCACACCAATAATCCCAGCTACTCAGAAGGATGAGGCAGAAGGATTCCAAGTTTGAGGTCAGCCTAGGCAACTTAGTGAAACCCTGTCTAAAAATAGGGGTGGTGGTGGTATATTTAGTAGCATTATAATTTTATATTTTTTGGGTGCAAGTTTATGTATATAGTGAGCTCTCTTAGCTGACTAAGCCAATTATTCAAAATCTTTCTCTCCTTGAGATCTTGTTCACATTTTCTCTTTTTCTATAAGTTCTTACTTTATATATTTGTTGTAACTTTATGCTCTGAAAGTCTATTTCCATCTAATTTAATGTTCACTTCCTGATTTCTTAAGTCCCTCCTAATTCTAAGACTCAGAGATTCTACCTCCAGAAATGGAACTCAGAGAATGCTGAGATTCTGATCTCCTGACATACTCAGCTAGGCAATACTGCTGAGCTCCTGGGTGGCACATCTGATTAGTTTGGGGTTTTAATGCTATTAAGAGCCCTGGACGGGCTGGGATTGTAGCTCAGCGGTAGAGCGCTTGCCTTGCATGCGTGAGGCCCTGGGTTCGATCCTCAGCACCACGTACAAAGCAATAAAATAAAGACATTAAAAATAAATATATATTAAAAAAATATATTAAAAAAAAAAAAGAAGCCCTGGACATTAGTATCCATGTCACTGGTAACAGTTAAATGTCCAAAAGGATAAGAACATTATTTAA